>APFE030091723.1:0-41103 GCA_000404065.3 Pinus taeda
ATATATAACGTTTTCTTGTTTTTCCGATGGAAGAGATTATATGTTTTCTTGATATTCCGATTGAAGTGATTATATGAAGTTTTCTTGATTTTTCAATGGAAGAAAAGTTTTTCTTGATTTTCAGATAGAGGAGATTATATGTACTTTCTTGATTTTCCTATTGCAGGGCTGATGCGATGCGGGAAGAGATGCAGGCTACGATGGATAAACTACTCGCGTCCAGATCTCAAGCGTGGAAACTTCTCAGAAGAAGAAGATGAGCTCATCATCAAAGTTCACCCAATTATCGGCAACAAGTGTGTAATTTCATCGCCTCTTTTGGTTCAATCAATTCTATTACTTATCCTAAGTGATATTTATATTAAAGCTCGATCTGCTATAGACCGAGAGGTTTCTTGAATTCCAATCCTGAGCGGAACTTTTAATTGTGGACCGAATTGATATTAATAAGTCTGAATCTGTGCAGGTGGTCTCTTATTGCGTCCAGATCTCAAGCGTGGAAACTTTTCAGAAGAAGAAGAGCTCATCATCAAAGTTCACTCAATTATCGGCAACAAGTGTGTAATTTCATCGCTTCTTTTGGTTCAATCAATTCTATTACTTATCATAACTGATATTTATGTCACATGATTTGCAGGGCATTTCTTCGAATGGTCATTTATATGGAAGCGCAACAATCGCACGTGGATTTCACATTTCCTGGATAAGTTCTCACATCAGCAATTTTTTTTATTTATTTTGTTTTTTATAAAATTATTAATATCATATTTGTATGTGTAGATAATTGGAACTGTGTATATGGATGTTATACTTTTCATTTCTTTTGATAGTGTTGATGACGATTTAGAAGGAACATAGAAGATGGATCATAGTACTTAAGTTTTTTTTCTTAAATGAGCATGATTATATCAGGGTATATAGCAGTTTTGAAGAGATTGACTGTTTCAGGCTATTTGGTAATCTAGAATGATATTGGGTACATTTTGGAAAACACTTGATGTAAATGATCCATCAGTTTTTATTATCTAATATACAGCTTTTTTCATAAAAAAAATTGATATTTATATTAAAGCCCTATCTGCTATGGACCGAGAGGTTGCTTGAATTCCAATCCTGAGCGGAACTTTTAATTGCGGACCGAATTGATATTAATAAGTCTGAAGCTGTGCAGGTGGTCTCTTATTGCAGCAAGAGTGCCAGGGCGGACAGACAGAAAAAAAACCGATATTTATATTAAAGCCCGATCTGCTATGGACCGAGAGGTTGCTTGAATTCCAATCCTGAGCGGATCTTCTAATTGTGGGCCGAATTGATATTAATAAAGGTGGTCTCTTATTGCAGCAAGATTGCCAGGGCGGACAGACAACGAGATCAAGAATTATTAGAACTCACACATCAAGAGAAAATTGCTGAGCAGGGGAATCGATCCCCGGTCCCATCGGCCCCTTTGCCCTCCCGACAACAGCAACACTACCTCTCCGTCTCGCCTGTTCGTGACCGCGAATTTCGCGCAATCCAGAACCCTTATAACGCCGGAAATAACGGATTTCTTCTAGCACCACCGATCGGGAAGCAAGCTCGAGGGAATTGAATTTGGGTTTAGGCTCTGACATGGGAAATTGAATTTGGGTTTAGGGTTGTCTGTAGTTATATAAAAAATAAATTAGTAGGGATCAGTAAACTTCCAAACCAGTAATTGAGATTTCCAAATTTTTTGGTGTTAATAAATTTTCTAAACTAATAACTAATATCTCTAAAATTAAAAATTCCATAAAAATACAGTGATTTCTCCGACAAAAAACAGGGAGACAGATGCGTAGTTCTCAGATCTGAACCTACGTCGATTGCCACTTCGAAAAATATCCCTACTTCTCTGAGCGTTTCAGGCTTCTGCAGAAAGCAGAAAGTAGTTAGGAGTGGGAAAAACCACCTCACACATAAATATTTTGCCCTCTTTTAACTGTTCATCAACGTTGCAGTGCAAGCTGACCTTCATAGGTAGGGCTGCAATGTGCTGTTATTCTCGACTTTGTGATTAAGGTGCTATTTGCTAATTGGATACTATTATCATGCTTTTTAAAACTTTTTAAAACTTTTTCATTGGCGACTGTCCAAATAGGCCCCCTTCCCCGGAAGAGGACAGGATATCAATGCCCTTAAAGCTTCATCCTGAAACTCATTCATTAGCTGGGAAAAGAGCGATTAAATTATAGGAGCCGAAATAGGTTTACGGCCTTAGAGGAAATAACGAGCACAAAAGTGAATCCTAGATGCGTGGCTTGTATGTGTGTGGGGGGATATTTATATGGAGTTGATCTTCAAATAAATTAGTTGACATGGGTATTATTTAAGTGATTTATTGAAATATTTTTAAAAATAATAAGAATTATACATTTTTATCACATTTTAAAGTGAAAATATAAGATTTTTTTTTTTTAATTACTTTATCTCTCTTGTTTATGTTTGACAGAAAAGTGAAATACTTTTATTCTATATTTTTCATATTGGTTGTAAAATTGCTTGAGTGACTACAATGACAGTGAGAATATTAATGTTTTATAATTTTTTTAATTAAAACAAACTAAACCTATATATTCATTTTTATTTTTAATTATTGTTGTCATCGTTTTTTATTTATTTAATATTTTATTTTGATTTAAAAAGGGATACATGTCAACACAAGGTTGAACACAATAGGAATTATACATTTCCCTTACAGTGGGCTAACTCAAGTGGATATAAAAGCAGTATAGATCCATCTAAACCATCTAAACCATGACCATGACTGTTAAACAAATTTAACACCTCGAGGGATCAGATCCCTTGAGGTGCAAATCTCTTTTAGATTGCAAAAATTGAAAAGAGAATTTTTAGTTTTATATATATATATATTATATATATATATATATATATATATAACTTGGTGTAAATTTTCATTTTGTTTAAATTGTATTTTTGATGTAAAGGATTCAAACATCTTGAAAAATCTTTTTTGCATTTATTGTGTTAGATTGGAATAAACTTAAATTTGTAAAACGCAACAAATATTGCTAAAGTGAAATATTCTTGTTTTATATCCTTCTAATTGATTATAATATTGGTTGAGCCCACTACAATGAGAGTAGAATATTAATGTTTTATAATTATTTTTAATTTAAAACAAACATTTTATAATTCTTTTAATTTAAACAAACTAAACATGTATATTTCATTTCATTTTAATTATTGTGTTCATTGTTTTTTATTTATTTAATATTTTATTTTGACTTAAAAAATGACACATATCACACAAAGGTTGAACACAATAGGAATATATATTTATATATATATATTATATATTATATATATATATATAAATAAATTATCTCTATCTCAAATCAATTATAAAAGCAGTACAAAATATAGAATAATTTTTTTTTTTTACATTGCTTTATAAAAATATACTTTGTTTTTTTATAACATATAATATAAACATAGTTTATATGGAAATATTTTACTTAACGTAGGTCATTCAAATATCTGACATAAAATGTCTTTTTGTTATTAATATATTTTTAAATACACGCCAATATTACTTAGTTGTGCATAATGAAATAGTTTTTTTATGACCCACATCGAATTTTATTATTAATAATAATATTTTTTATTGCCATAAACAAATAACTCCTTCATCTTTTAAAACTAATGCTTATAGAGATTCTTTTGAATATAGAGGAAAACCAATAAATTAAGTATCCTTGGGGACTTGGAAATATGAAGAAATGTACCGGTCCATGCTTGGTCTTCAATTTGGTAAAGATAAAGACTTCTCTATCATTGCCATCCTATTTGGTAAAGATAAAGATAAAGAATTCTCTATCATTACCATCCTATTTGGTAAAGATAAAGACTTCTGTAGCATTGCCATCCTAGGAGATTCCCTTATCATCATTTGCTAAAGCACCCTCTTTCTATGAACAATCAACTATCTCTTCTTAGAATCTTGAGTATTTTGGATTCATTTCCTAACAAAGCCTTCTAGTCTATCACAAGATCCCAAAACAAAGAAGCTAATAAGTAGGCAACTAAGGTTTGCCTATTAAAAAATGGAAAAATAGTCATCAATTATTCCATGATGAACTCTATTCAAGCCATTATTGCACTGAAAATGATATTTAAATAAACTAATTAAATCTATTGCTAACTAATTTATATCAATATCAATTTTTATGTATCTATATATAAAAAACAATTGTTAAAAATAAACATTTATGTTGTAATATTCAATATAGGTTATCATTATTAATATTTTTTAACAAAATTAATATTACATATACATTAAAAAATATATTAATAAAAAAAACATTTTTAATTTGGGTGATAACATTATTTAAATTTTTTGTAATTTTAAAACCTATTAAATTAATAAAGATTTAAATACAACTTTCTCTAAATTTTTAAATATAAAAATAAATTTTAGGAAAATTAATTATTACTTTTAACATTTAATAAACCCAAATTAAACATTAACCATTAGTGTTTTTTCCATTAAATTTAATTATTAGCTTAATAATATATATATTTAAAATTATTTTATATTAATAAAATTAATGAAACATATGTAATTATTTCAGATTATTATGAGTATTAATATAATATCTTTGTAACCTATTTTTTGTTGACGGCTTTTAGTTAACATTGAATAAAAATAATAATGTCCAGATTTGTAATGTAATTTATTATATAACGTTTTCTTAAATCCGAGTGACCCTTCGATCGACGGGCCTGGTTAGGCCGTGCAAGACAGCAATCAATCCAGAAATGGATGAAGCGTCTAAGTGGTAGTCACGCACCGTGGAAGTGGAACTCCTCTAGGCGAGGTATGCTCAAGTTAATTTAGAATGTCCGGATCATTCCTCTCGAATGCTCCATGTAGTCAACCTTACACTAGTTTTGATGCGCTAGTTAATATGCATAAGTCTCGTTATATCCTCCATTCCTTCCCGCACGGAGATGAGTTGATAGACACATCTAATTCATCGTTCTTCTTGCCAATTTTCAAAAGTCATTGCACCAGGTTCATTGACTCTCTACTCGCTAACTTTATGGGTATTTTATTTGGGTTGGTGCTATATATTGACAAAAAAATGACATAATATATTGGGGATATATAAGAGGTAAAGGTGATTCCCTTGTGAGCTAGAAAAAGGGGCACAGTAAGACGGGGGGTCAAGGATGAGGGCATCCACCTCGCTCTTGTTGGCATGACGAAAATGTAGAACAATTCAACCTAGACATTCCCATCCACATCCATTGCAGGGTAGCTTCAATGAAAGTGGAGGATTCCCATCCACATTCATTGAAGGGTAGCTTCAATGGAAGTGGAGGAGGGTAGACATTTGGGCGATGATCATTGGGTAGTTCGGGGTATGTTAACGCGCCACCTCTAGACCTTGGAGGAAGCCAGGGGAGGAGCAAACAAAGGATGGTAGAGGTGGGTGTTCAACTCAACAACACCTATGTACGTTGCACAATTTAGTCAGAGCCATAGGCATTGATTTCTTGCTTGTTCCTCTAACTCTAGCAACCTCTAGTGTTTTGGAATTCTCTGCTCATATAAATTCCTCCCTCTAGCTTGGCTCCCCTTCTCTCCCCGGTCCACTAGTTGTAGAAAGGAAAGCAAAAATGTCCCATGGTCCTGTTAAAAAATAATATGAATCAACTTTATTAATCAACTAAGTAGCTTATAGGTGTGGAATACCACTTATAAGACTGCCACTGCAGAACACGTTGTACATTTCATTCATTAGATGAAGAATATATCTAACAAGCACACATTTTGGGAAGTTGAACAAAATCCTAGAAAACAGGAACATAATCCTAATCTAGGGTTCGATTTGAATTGTTTCTACATTAATCTCAACACTCCCGGTAAATGGAGAAATGGATTCACAGATATGCCTAATACTTCCCTAAATAACTCAAATTTGATTCTACCAAAAGGTTTGGTCAAAAATATCAGCGACATTGTCACAACTATTACAATACTCAATATGGATTTCTTTTGACTGAACTTTCTCCCTGACAAAATGAAACTATGTATCGATATACTTTATGTTCTTATGAACTACTTGATTATTTGCAAGTTTGATGGAGCTCTAGTTGTCGCATTTGATCATTGTTGCAACCTTCTGTTCTTCTCCAGTATTAAGGAGAAGTCTCCTCAACCACGCTACTTCAGATGTTGCTGCACACATAGCTTGATATTCAATTTCTACAGAAAAGAAGGATACCGTGTTCTGCTTTTTGCTACTCAATGTAATGACCTTGGATCCAATGTTGAATGCATAGCTTGTTATGGATTGTCTGTCATCTACATTTCCAACCCAATCGGAGTCTGAAAAACCTATCAATCTAACATCACACGAATCAGTATAAAAAATACCAAAATCTAAGGTTCCCTGAAGATTCCTTAAAACACCTTTTGCTACCACCCAATGGCTCTCAAGGGGATTTGACATAAATTGGCACAATGCACTGACTACATAAGCCAAATTAGGCCTAGTTGTAGTCAAGTAGATTAGACTCCCAACCAGTTGTTTATACAATGTCGCATCTACCTCCTTAGATCCATCATCATTCTGAAGTTTTAAGTTCTATTGTAAAGGTACTGTTGCATCTTTGCACTGATCTATTTTGAACTTTTCTAGTAAGCTCCTGACATACTTACTCTGTGATAGAAAAATTTGGCCAAAATCCCTCTAGACTTCCAAACCCAAACAATAATGTAGCTCTCCAAGGTCTTTCATCTCAAAGACTTGTGACATCTGCTCCTTGATTTCTTTAATGAGATCATCAGTGTTCCCTGTAATTATTGGATCATTTACATATAAAGAAATCAATTTTTTTTTCCTTTTTTATCAAACATGGTATAAAGATTAGGGTCATTCTGGCTTCTTTTATAACCATGTTGCAGGAAAAATGAATCAATTTTGTCATACCATGACCTGGGTGCATGTTTTAGTCCATACAACGCTTTCTTCAACTTGAAAACTAAATGTTCTTCACTCTATTTGACAAACCCCTCAAGTTGTATTAAGTAGAATTCTTCTAAGTCCCCAATTAAAAATGAAGATTTAACATCTAGCCGGTGAATCATCTAATGGTGTTTGGTAGCTAAAGCAATTATCATTTTGATTGTGTTTAATTTAGCTATTGGGGAAAATGTTTCATCATAATCTATGCCTTCTTGCTGTGAATACCCCTTTGCAACTAGCCTAGCTTTATACTTATATGTGCTCTCATCTACTTTAAATTTAGACTTACACAGCCATTTGCATCCTATGGGTTGTTTGCTTTCAAGTAGTTTAACTAAATCCCAAGTTTTTTTTTTTAGAATTGATCCATATTCCTCTTCCATAGCATCCCTCCATTCACTATATTGATTGGCTTCTTTATAACTAGAGGGTTCAACAACATGCATCATACTAGTTATAAAAACATTTTCCCTATATCTTGTTGGCAAATGAGCTTTTCTACCTGATCTCCTGAGTGGTGGGGTAGCTTCAAACCTTGTCTGATCATCATTTTCTGGACTTGGCTTGAAAACTACATCATCTTCTTTCCCTTCCTGTTGCTGCATCTGTTGTTGCTCATTGTTGTCACCTGACTCATCACTTCCTTCTTCCACCAATAAGGGCACATGCCAATCTTCATTAACACTCTCATGGATTCCATCATTAACCTGCTCATGAAACACTACATCTTTGCTCGCAAAAACTTTATGAGTAGAGGGATTATACAGTTTGTAAACCTTAAATTTTGTACAATACCCAACAAAAATACTTTTGCTGGCCTTTGAGTCAAGTTTCTTTCTATCTTCTTTTGGGATATGGGCAAAGGATTTGTTGCAAAAAACTCTCAAATGCTTAATTGCAGGCTTATAACAAAATAAAGCTTCAAAAGGAGTTTTAAAATCTAAACTTCTTGTTGGACTCCTAATCTTTACATATACTGTAGTATTAATCGCTTCAGTCCAAAAGCCGTTAGAAAGATTCTTACCTTTCTTTTTTGCAACCTCGTTTTGTTGAGAAGTGTAGGGTACTGTAAATTGTTATTGTATCACATTATCTTTGCAGTACTTGAGTACACAAGCTTTCTTGTACTCTCCTCCTTGATCCGAGCGGAGAATCCTGATGCTTTTACCTGTCTTCTTTTCAACCATACTTTTGAACTCCTTGAAGTGTTCAAAAGTGTTTCTCTTCTTCCTGAGGAAATACACCCAAGTAAATCTAGTACAGTCATCAATAAACAGTGAAAAATAGTATGCACTGCCTAACGATCTTGTTTGCATAGGCCCACATAGATCTGTGTGTACCAGCTCGAGTATATCTCTCTTCTTTCCATCAGGATTCACAGGAAATTCATCTCTGTGCGACTTTCCTAGTGCACATGCATCAACAATCAATATGAGCAGATTTTAAAACAGGAAGACCTTCAACCATACCTTTTTTTGTAAAAGAAGTAGATCGTTGAAGTTAATATGGCTGAACCTTTGATGCCATAATTCCATTGTAGTCATGGCAGATGATGCCAATGCCTAATGTGGTGTGCTTTTGAGATTTAGCTTGTACAATCCTCCCACGCGAATACCTGATGCAATGGGCTTCATACAGTCCAACAAGTATTTAATGACACAATATGATTTATAAAACTCTACCTTGAGATTCTGATCAGTTATAGTAGAAACAAAGATCAAATTCTTTTTGATCCCTGGTACATACATCAGATTATGAATATGTCTAATATTACCATCAGGAAAAACAACAGGAATATTACTATAACCTTTGATTTGGTACCCTCTATCATCACCAAGATAGATGTTTTCTCCACTGCTGGTTTCTTTGAAGTCTTCAAACCACTGTCTGTTCCCTATCATGTGGATGGATGCACCCGAGTCGACAAACCAGGTATTTGCATCATCCTCCTTAGCCGAAAGTGCAGAGTCAGATATGAACAGTTTGATGCTCTAACTCTGTTCCTCATCAGCAAAATTACCTGCATGTTGCTTATGTCTCATCTGGCCTTCGTCAAACTTCTTCTTCATGCAATATCTGGCTATATGGACGGTTCTACCACAATAAAAACATTTGGTCACAGAGTCATTTCTATTGAAAGATGTACCTTGAGGTGAGGGCACCTTTCTCTGTGGGGCTGTGCTGCTCTTTTATGTTGCATTTGGATTTCCTCTGAAAGACTTTTTCTTCGCCATTAAAGCCAGATCTGAACTCTGGGGTTTATGAGTCAAATGCCTTTCCTCCTCGTGCATGAGGATCCTTGTCAATTCTTCAAACACGGGGGATTTTTCTCTTGCATTCAAGCCAGTGATGAACATCTGATACTCGTCAGTCATACCATTCATGGTAATCATGACCAAATATGTATTTGACACAACGTCGCCGATGTCACCCAACTTGTTCTTGAGCTCTTTGATCCGCGAAGTGAATGCCACAACTATTTTATTCTCCTCCATCTTAATGGAGAGAATCTCGCTCTTCAAGAACAAAAATCGATTGGTGTTCTTAACCTCATATAGATTGTTGGCTTGATGGGGCCTGACCCAGGTTTGGAGTTAATTAGCTAAAAAAATCCCTACACTACTGGCCTTTTTGCCATCAGCTCGTGGTGCACAGACTGAAGTTTCACCTGAAGCAGTATGGGGGGATGCTAGAACCAAGTTTCTACACCCTTGAGATGTTTGAAGGGTCGATCTAGTCCAACTATGAACACCTTTGCGCAGGTCACTTCACGCACTATCTTGACCTGTGATACCTTCACGATTTGTGATAACCGCCTTCGCGCAACCCTCACCAGGGGCTGAGGTGCTTTCGCATTTCTATGAAAACGATTTGCGCTATTTGCCCAAGTTACACTACGTATCTTACTTATCTTCTTATAGATGTTAGTTAACTTCGCATAAACAGATACTTTATCTCACATTTACTTAATCAACACAATCATATATATTCGCACACCATATAAATAATGAAAAGGCAATTCATACCTATTATCACTCAATGAAACTCTCCTAGGTTTTACATCGGAGATGCCTGGTAACATAAAATCTTCAATATTGTTCTCAGAACTATTGGAATGGATGATGGTTTGGATCAAGTCAGATCACTGTTTCAACTCTATTCTCACTTAAGACATGCATGAATACTCTCAACAATACAAGGCTTTATACCACTAATGCTCAATAATTTATAGATTCAATGAATGGATGGAGAATACTGACTGTTAAGCCCCTATACCAATAGGTGTCATATGTCATGATTGACTTGATGAGCTATGTAATATGTTCATACTTTTTCTTGTTGCAAAGGTTTTCCATAGTTGTGTAAAAAATCAAAAAATTTAAAAAATATAAAGAGGATATACCCTAAAAGAAAAATCAAAGGGTAAAAAGAATAAAAGATGGTCAAAAAATAAAAGAAAATGAACCCTAACAAAGAAAGACTAAGAAAGTGTGCAAGTTTAAATGCCACTACTTTTTACTTTTGTGTAATAAACAATTGTGTGCAGTTTTTAAATGCCACTACTTTTTACTTTTGTGTAACAAACAATTGTGTGCAGTTTGTCACTTATGCCACAATTCATGAATAGTCAAATAGTTTAAACTTAGCTAATTCATTTTTCAATTTCATATTGTAGAAATAGAGAATAAATATCTAACCAAACAGTGTAATTTTGGCAGATAAATAGATAGGTAGAGTGAAAAAATGAGTTCAATAGTTTAATCTGAGCCCTTGGATGTAATAAGTGTAGATTTAGATAGATTCACTATGTAAAAGAAAAGAAATGAAAATGCTAGGATAAAGTAAGTATAGTAAGAAGATGATGGTTGCAGAATAAATGTGTGGTGAATGTTAAGTTTAATGCTTAAATCTTTTTCTTTCATCACTTGGATAAAGCACAACCTACATTGGATACAACATATCAAAGAAACAAAGTCAAATTAATTAATTTCCCTATCCATTTTCCCCTTAAGTTTCACTAACTTCCCCTATGTACTAAAGACATTTACAAAGTTAAAAGGGCTCAGAGCATTTCTTTGACTTCTCAAGGTACCAGACTCTCGACCCAATAATTTATAAAGCCTAGGTACATAAACCATTCATTAAATTATCATACCCCTTCATAAGTTTTTCCTAAGTAAAATCTTATTTTACTTAGGAAAATTACAAAATTTTCCACAAAAAACCCCTATTTTCACTTTAGCCTAAGTTTAAATACACAGTTCAAATGTTTTATATTTAGCGCTTTCCATTTCATAATGTCACATTAACTTTTAATGTATTAATTTATAAATCCCTTATAATGTTTACCCGCTCCTATATTACTTTAATTATGTAATAATCACGAAAATACTATATATCCCACCCCCGGTTAAATTATAACCATAATATGTTTTAATGGGATAAATTAGTTAATCAGTAACTAATCAACAACCCTAACCCCCTGCCACATTAAAAGGGTTAATTAACCCCCATGGTTAATTAATAACTTCTATAACCAATCTCGTTGCTCCCAATGTGATTAAATAATCTTTAATCATACAGGGCCCGCCTTTGTTAATCCCCTGTCCCCTCGTATCTCCTGACAGTTGTCCGATCATGCCTCCCACATCTCACGGACATAAATCATATCGCACGACCCTTTGTGACCGCACATTAGCGTGCGATCACAAAGCAGTTTCCTATACAGTGCCTTTGACACGTGTTCGACGCTCTATGGAATCGTTGGCCCAAGGCTAAATACTGCCCTCTTCCCATGAGCGGTGTGATACAAACTGCTTACCACTTCCCCACTAAACGACAAAACATCATGGCATTTTCCGCTGACGCCACCCATCCGAATTCTAAAGCCCGCCAACCATTGACTTTGTACATAAAACAAATAAGTCATTTTCAGTGTTTTATCCTGTAAACCTATACGCCCATGCAAACAAACGTCGAGGTCAACTAGTTTAAGATTGCAGTTGCCAACTTGCTCCAAACCTTGTAGCCGATGCTGCCTAGAACCCTCCAGCCACACACCATCCCTGCATTTTGTCACCCATCTCCCAAAGAACAGGTATTTATCAAATTCTCAACAAAAAACCCTGCAAGTTCTTGTTTTCCACTGTAAATTGACTAAAAAGGCCCAAATTCTCCATAATTCTGTTGTTAGTTTCACCATTCAAGTCCTCCAGACCCTCTATTTTGCCCCTTTTTGTAAAGAAAACCTCAGTTCCCTTTTTGAATCCACAAAAACAAAAAATGGAAACCCCGGTAGCTTTGAATGTTGGACCTATTAATGCTTTTCATCGAGATTTAAACTATTTGCCTCTCGCAGATAAGGACTTCCAGATAAAAGACTTAACCACTGATAAAAATCACCTCAAAGTCTTTTGCTAATGTAGAGATAACTACTTAAACAGTCATGATGCCATAGGACTGTGGGAATCCAATATTCCTATATACTTTCTCCCCTCTCTTCATTTTTTCCCTGACATAATTCATCATTTCCATGCCAATTATGACCCCAACCGCAGAGCAGTTATGTCTCCCAAACAAACAGTCATTTTCCCAATAACTGCTCAATCAATCAATGAGATGTTGCAATTTCACTCCAGCCAGGCCTTCACCCCCATTTCCATTGGACATTTACTTGAGAAATCAACTAAATTATCCCAATCTGAACTTGATCGTTTCCACCATACCTGCATATTAAAGCAATATCAAACCAAGAACCCATCTCCTTATATGCAAGTTTTCTTCACTGATATGGGTAAAACCATAGTCGATATGATATCTGCAGTCATGAGATTCAACACTAGTGAGTATGTAGATGAACTGACCCTAGTGTTGATGTGTATCTTTACTCCTGGATAGCCCCCTCCTTTCAAGTATGACTATGCCTCATTCATTGCTGACAAAATTCATGACCAGTTCACAAGACTGGAGAATGAAAGGGTTTTCAAGTTTTCCACCTTTATATATCATCTCATTCTCTACTACCAATCAAATAAATTCTCATTTTCTGTCATGAAACTGGATAATAAGGGTAATCTAAGGTCTGTCATCTTTTGGATCTCCATCTTCTAGAGATATTATGCCAACCCTTATTCTTATAATGAGTTCATTGATCAATTTGTACACCCAACAACCACCTTGCTGACAGGGATTTCACCTCCCAGAATTAGTGATGATATCAAGAAGATCCTCCAGTTCTCTAAACAATACAGAGTGGGTGATTGGTATTTATACTAGAACCATACAGAAATTAGAGTATATGGATGTGAGTTTTTCTCATTCAAGCTACCTAGATATGCTACCCAGATATGTTCCAATGAGACTGTTTGCATTAGAATATTACAGACAAATGATAAATTCAGACTTGGTTCATTTTCACAAAGCCAAAAAGAAAGCACAACTCAAAATCAACAGTTAATTATGCTCTTTCATCTGCAACACTAGGGAAGCATGGAGAGAAGCAGAGAAAATTCTAGAAGATCGGCTTAAACTACACAAAAGTTTTAGTTAATTTCCTTATGATCCCTATAGTTTCATCTGTGATAGAAAGAAAAAAAACAGACTATCACCTTACATACATCACAAAATTCCAGACATTGAACAATTTGCCAATATGGATGAATGGAATGAAGGTATCTTAGTGGAAATTGATGCTGAACAGGTCAATATAGAAAATGTGATGAAGGATTTTGAAAAAACACTTGACTTGGATTCTTTTGGACAGGTACAGTTTGAAACTTCTTAAAAGTCAGCATTAGAGATCAGTGCCTCTACAGCTAAAACCTCTCATAAACACTCGCAGGATACCAGCACACCACTTACAGGGACATCCAAGGGAAAGGGACCAGAGACTAGCACCCAAGCAACAGAACAATCAGTCATGTCTAAGCAGCTTGAAACTTTTCAAGAGCAGGCTCAAACACAGGCTCACTCAGCTCAGGTTAATGTAGAAAAGCCCCCAATTTTGCAGACTCTTCTAAATGAGGAAAAGAACAAAAAGAGAGAAGTAGCTACCCTTGCCAGTAGCCTATCAGACCAACATAATGCTAAAAGGCACAGGCTAAATCCTCATTCAGAAGAGGAAATTTTTGAAGAAACCACAGACAGCCAAAGAAAAGAAGGTGTAGGCAGTCACCAGACTTTCCCAACAGGTGGGACACCTTCTAGCTCACAGAGATAGGAGCTAGAGAGGCAGCAGACCACTGAAGTATCATCCTTTAAGCCTCCAGGAAGTGAGAACCTGGATTTTAAAAAGAAATTCAAGGAAATAAAAGCTAAGAATGAGCTATTAAGAATCCAGGTCTATAATCAATATTTAATAATGGCTCCCACTAATTAGAATAGGTTGATGTCAGCCTATGACATCAAGGAGGGCAAAATGGAAATGAACCTCTTCAAGCCTAAAGTACAGAAACTTCAAACATCTACACATTACCTTCAAACAAATTTTGAGGTCATGGCAAAAGATATTCATCCCTTGGATCAAATGGAGCTACACAAGCAAACAGGGGAAATGATATATTCAACTTTGACTGGTAAAGCCATGATGGCCCAAAGATTAGAGAATTCTTTAAATAATACCACTGCCTAATTACAATTTGAGAGAGCTTCTTCACAGGCTAAAGATAACATAATTAAATTTTTGGAAGAGTTAGTGAGTGGATTGGGTCATAATCTAAAGGATGTGAAGGCTACAAAAGCCTTAATAAAAAAAGATGAAGACATAGTTGTCTTGAGAAGTAGCTAAAACTACCCCCATCAAGACATCCACAAACTGCAAAAATTGTTCAGAAGAAGTCTGAAGAGGAGCTTATGGACTTGGCCCTATAGCTTAACGAACAACTGAAGGCGACCGAGCAAGAGTTAGAAAGATCACTCAAAAGCAAGCAGGGAGAGTCGACCTCCCAGCCTCCAAATGTGATACCAGTGGTCTCCAATACAGTCCTTTCAACACTGGCAACAGCTCTGGCACCCAATGTCCCTTTAGCCATAGCTGAAGTAGTCATAGTTACAGGTACAGGAACGGCACCAGTAGGAACTTCAGGACTAAGTACAGAAGAATTGATAAAATCAATGGAGGAGATTAAGCTTCAAGTTCCAGAGTTGCAAAAGGTAAAAGAACAATATGTTACCTTAGAACAAAGATACGATCTTTCAAAGATAAATTTTGTAGAAAAGGTGAGGGAAAATAAAGGGTTAGAACAAAAGGTGAAATCATTAGAAAAAGACCTCACATTTGACAAGCCATTGACAGACATTAAGAAGATTATTTGGACCAACATCACTCAGTCAATAAATGATGGTTGACCATCAATACAAATAATATTTGAACATATTGATTTAGTAAAGATAACACTGGAAGAAATTCAGAAGAAAAAGGAAGAGTTAGGAAGGATGTCTGAGGAAGTCACCAGGGTTATAAATTTTTTGAATAGCAAGAATAAGTATCAGCTGGAAGAAATTGGCATTGATGATAGAACATGGACTATTCTAGAAGTAAAAAAGGTATTGAGTAAAAGGTCTCTAATGCAAAATTTAGAAAGAAGATGCCAAAACATACAGGAGGAGATTAATGTTTTTATGGAGAAATTTAGTATTTTGCAGAACAAAGGACTCTCTAGTCCTTTAGTTATCCATGATAAATTAATGAGGCATATAAATTAAGTTGACAAATTAGCTCAATATGCAGATAAACAGGCAAGTTCATCAACCAGCACATCAACACCAAAAGCACTGCCTACGGGAAGAGTTCTCTATGACAGTCTAGAGAACCTTTTATATGTTGAACATGAGTTAAGGCATTTATTTCCAGGGCAACCTACTTTTTTCAAGTACACCAAGACTGATAAAATCCTCAAGAAACTTCAAAGAACCAGAATACCACAGGAAAAATGGTGGACAAAAATGCTAGACATTTTGTAATTTATCCTTGGTAAAAGGTAAATTTGCATTATTTACTACAGTCAACAATGGTAAAAGAGGATAACAAGGATCAAACAGGTAAAGAGTATCAGAACAGGTCAAATTATATTAGTGAAAAAGTGAAAATTAGAACAACCAACATTAATTTACGAGGAAGATAACAAGATGCCTCATCTTAGGGCCTGCCTCCAGCTCATTCACAAAAATAGGGATAACAAGCCATCAGTTTACTTTATCTTCTATCTACGAGACCATCTGTCTCTATTTTTATATAGCTTATAGTTAGTCACCCTAGAATATATCTCTCTTTGTTATAAGATATTTTATTGTAAAACTTTTGTATAAATACTCCTTCATTCAGAGTATTGAGGGTGGATTTTTAGACATTTCTATAAACTGATTAATTTTAGACATTTCTATAAACTGATTAATTTGGAATAGAGTGTTGTTGGACAAGATTTTACATGGTTGGCTGGATAAAGAATTTATACAAAGGACTTTTCAAAGGATTCATTTGCAAAACATCGAACAAATAAGTATTTTATATCCCATGTGTTATTGTTTTCTTGTTTAATATTTCAACTATCTTCCATATCTGAATATTAAAACAAAAAAGTATAACTCAGAAAGTGCTTAAGTGCAATCTGTTTTTAATCGTTTTTATTCTGAATGTTTTCCTCTAAACCATCATAGGCAATGAATTCTTAATTGCTTTTTCTTCTTAGTTTATCATTTAGATCATTTAGTAAAAAATTCTTACTTGCTTTTTACCGATAATCATCTAAATTCTCTCTTCTCAAAACATGTGGAAAGATTCTTAATTGCCCTTCTTCCCTTTTGAGCCCATCCCATCCTTTCAAGTTATCATTTTCTCCCTATTTAGCTATCTTTCCATGTGAAGCCATCCTTTGCTAAAAACCAAATCCAGTTGAGCCATCTTCTTTTAACTCCATTAGCCCAATGGCCTGAAATATTCAGTTCTAGCCATCTGCTATTGAATTTCACCACCAAACCCAATGAAAATCCCAAATCTTTCATAACTAGCTTAAAACCTTATAAAACAAAGCTAAAACCTTAAAGAGAGAGCTCTTTGAGTACAAATTGGCTAGATTTTATACTTAAAAGTTGGTTTATGGTTACCTTGGACCCCTTTCCTCTTCTTACAAATTCTAGGAAAATTTGAGTGATAACATAGTGGTGACTCCACTAGAGAACGAAAAAATTGTTGTCATTGTTGTTTACTTTATAAACTACAGATAGAGCCTGAATTTTGCCAGGTAGCCTTCAAACTACTCTTACTCTGCAAGTGCATAAGTAGATGAATGTTGCTTTAGTAAATCTCTGGTTTAGTTTATGAACTTAACATGGATCAGTTCTTCAATCAAACAAATCTTTAGGAATGTTTAAATTCAAATCTAAAGCATCTTAAAGAAATCACAGAAGTTGTTTGTTGTTTAATTTAGAAAATTAAAACCAAGATTTCAGAAAGGACTCGTTACACTAGAGAAAATCCTAATCCCAATCCACCACCAGTGTTCAAGAACCCCAATCTGATCCCCAAAATTCTTAGGAGACAGGAAAGTCAAGAAAGCACTGCCAGTTCTCGGCCCACCTACAGATCAAGATCCTGCCCTGTTAGGTGGATTTATTTTGAGGACGAACCCTTTTATGAGCAATTTGAGACCTCTTTGTTTAGAACATTTTCTGACTCTGAATCGATTGATTTGGTCCTATACCTAGTATTCATTGAAGAGTTATAGTTTGAAGCTGTAAGTTCCTTAATTGACAAATATTTGCAGAATTCAATACAATCTGAGCTCATCGTTCCTCATCGTTTCTGCAAGTTCCTCATCATTTCTTCATACATCTCAACCCCAAACCACCCCACCACAGACCCCTCCTTCTACCCCTCCATCAACAACCCAAATTCCCATTGTTACCCCTATCCCAGCTGTTGTTCCATCATTATCCACAGCTATGGAAAATAGGTATACCCCTATGGTTTTACCAACCAATTTAGGTGTCATGCCTCAAGACTACCAAAGTAAAATCACTCCATTCGATGGTACTTGTACCTACACAGCCCAACAACATACCAAAAAAATGATTGACTACTTTGAATTAGATGAGATAGATGCTAATGATGTAAGAATGAGGATATTTGTTCAGAGTCTAACTGGGGAAGTTAGAAGCTGGTTTAGGGCTCTAAGAGAAAACAACATAGATAGCCTAGAAACCCTTTATACACAATTCTTGAATCGTTGGGAGAAAAAGAAAGATCCTCTGCAGATCTTATCCGAGTATGAAAACCTCAAGAGAGGAACGCAAGAAACTGTGCAAGATCACTGTACTAGGTTCAACACTGTCTACAATGCCATCCCTCGAAACCTCATAACCCCACCTGATTGGCCCTAATAAAATTCCCATATGGATTTGATTCTGATATGGCTTTTCAGCTAAAGGAACGAGCCCTTAGAACTTTGGAAGAGATGCAAAGTATAGTTGTCAGTGTTGAAGCCAACTTGATGTATAAACGAGCCAAGGTTAGGAGTGAAAGAAGGATACCGGTGAAAGAAGAAGCTTCACCTGTTGAATAGAAATTGGATACTATAATTAAAGGGATGGAAAGACTAGGAGACAAAGTGGAAATAACAGAAAGAAAAACCCCTTGGGATGGTCAGCCAAACAACATAGGGAGGAATCCTAATTTCTAAAAAAACCAAAACTAAAACCTTGGAAAGACTGGTCTAGATCAAAACATTAGACCCCGTTTCCAAGAGAATTATGTAGAAGCTTCCAGCTCTGAATGTCCCCAAGAAGATACTTAGATAAATCTGGTGGGTCTTAACAATGAAGAAGTTTTTCTAACTCAAGATGATCAAGAGGCCCACATTCTTAGATAATTTCAAACTCAGTTAGGTGAATCGTTTGACTTTAGGGATGAATATGATAGAACCATCTACGAAGTGCATAAGCAGTATAACTTAAGGAGTAGAAGAATGGATTTTTCTGAATCCAACAAATAGAAATCTCCAAAATAGCCTATCAAAGGTAAAGAAGCTACTACCCTTGCAAAAATTTTGTCTAGATCAAACAATAAACCTCCTAATCCAATAATAGTAGATGTTTATGACAATCAACCAAATAATAAAGACTTTTCCACCCCCCCTCCTTTTAAGGGAACTATGGAAGAGCCTCCAGAAGTCAATTTAGAAGAAACTATAAATCTTAACCCCATTCCTGAAAAGAAGAAAAATATAGAAAACATAGCAAACAGAGAGAATCCCACTGTTCGAAACATAAAAGCCCAAACAAAAAAACCCTTCAATCTGGAAACTGAAGAAAGCAAACTAAAGATTGTTGTTCCATTGTCTGAATTAGCTAAACATGATGCTTATTGAAGTCAAATCAACAGATCACTTAAAATCATAGGAACTGAAGATTCTGTTAATGTTTTTTATGACCAACCAGAATTAATCTTTGGCCTTGAAGTGAATGGGAAACATTTAGAAGGAAGTCTTCCTCCCTTCTATGTGAGCTTGAATATACATGATAAAATCCTTCACAATGCCATGTTTGACTCTGGGGCATCTTATAACCTAATGCCCAAGTCTGTTATGGAGAAATTAGACCTAGACATCACTAGACCATACAAAGGCCTCTTTTCTTTTGATTCTAGTTAGGTGAGATGTTTAGGGTCGATAAAAGACATGTGTGTTTCTTTAGTTCAATACCCTACAAAAACAATCCTAATGGATATAGTAGTAGCAGATATACCACCAAAATATGGAATGTTATTATCCAGATCCTGGGGTGCTAAGCTTCAGGGATCACTTCAATTGGACATGTCTTATGCTACTATCTCGGTTTTCGACCAACCTAAGAAGCTATATAGAGAAACACTGATGAAATATGTAGTAAGTAGTCAGGAAAAACCACAAAATTTCCCTATCTACTCAGTACACTCTGATATGGATTCATTCATTATGTACAATGTTGAAACCAATCCCGCCAACACTGAACAAATTTTAGCAGTAGAACCAAAAGAAATTAAAAATGAAAAATCAAGTCTTCAGATTCAGGAAATCTCAGACACCGATGACAATTTAGACAACAAAGGAAAATCAGATGAGAACAAAAAATCAAACCCCTTTGTCAAACAAATTCCCACCACCCCTGACACTAATTATGTGCATGAAATTCTTTGGCATTTAGAATTTGATGGGTCGGACAACAAATTAGGGGGAGGGGCAGGAGTTTCGGTGCACAACTCAGAAAACGACCATGCTGAAGGCCATGCCTACAAATTAAATTTTAAGTGCACCAATAATATGGCAGAGTATGAAGTTATTTTGCTAGGAATTAAACTTGTCAAAAGATTAGGAGCAATTAGGGTATTTGTCATAGGAGATTCAGAATTAATCATTAAACAGATTAAAGGGAAGTATTTGACTAGGGATCCTAGATTAGGATACTATAGAGGAACAATTATAGAGATTCTTAATACTTTTCTAGAAACTAAGCTTGTTGTAGTGCCTAGAAAACACAACTTACATGCTTACAATCTGGACATGTTTTCCAGCACCTGCAAATTACCTTTCGAACCTAATTATCAGTTTACTACTGAAATTAGGCATAGATCAGCTATCCTTGACAATCTGAAGAACTGGCAAGTTTTCGAAAGTAATGAGCAGATTAATAACTTTTTAACTTTAGACAAAAAAATTTCTCCCGGTCACACAGATTTTGATACAGACAGTAACTTTAAACAAGTAGATGAGGTAGAAACCAACATTTTAAAAGAAAGTTCAATTCAAATGCTTCATCCCACAAAAATCATTAGAAAAGAAGTTCAAGAGCTAAAATAAATGGACCTTGATGAGATAATTGAAAATGAAACAGAGGTCATTAACCTAAAAGACAATCATCTGCCTAAATGATTAACTCCTCTAGAAGACCTCTTTGATTCCAATGATATTCCTAAGAAACCAAAGATGGAACCATTAAAGGCAGACATTGAAGAATATAATTTAGGAATGGAAGACAATCCAAAGATGGTAAAACTATCAAAGTCTTTACCCCCTGATCAGAAGATAAAATATGTTGAACTTATAAGAGAATTTCAGGATGTTTTTGCCTAGAGTTATGAGGATTTGAAATCATATGACACCTCAATAATTTAGCATACTATACCTTTGAAAGAAGACCAAAAGCCTTTCAAACAAAAACTCAAGAGAATCAACCCTGTATTATACCACTGATTGAAAAAGAAATTAAACGTATGTATGAAGCAGGGATTATTGCACTCATAAGATTTTCAAAGTGGTATCTAACTTAGTACCTACTAGGAAGAAAACCAGGGAAATAAGATTATATGTAGATTTGAGAGATGTGAATAAGGTCTCCCTTAAAGATCACTATCCTTTACCCAATATGCACCATATTTTGCAAAGGGTAGCAGGTTCTTTCAGAATTTCTCTTTTAGATGGATTTTCAAGATATAACCAGATTCTGGTTCACCCTGATGACCAAGAAAAAACTTCCTTTACAACACTGTGGGGCACATTTGTGTATATCAAAATGTCATTTAGACTTAAAAACGCAGGAGCTACTTTCCAAATGGCAATGGACATTGCATTTGCTAAAGAGATTCATGATTTTCTTGTTATATATCTAGATGATCTAATTGTTTTTTCTAAATCAGATCAACAGCATTTGGACCATCTCATACAAGTATTCTTAAAATGCAGAAAATATGGTGTTTCTTTAAATCCAAAGAAATCCTTGTTTGGCCTGAAAGAAGGTAAACTCTTAGGTCATATCATTTCAAAGGATAGCATTCGAATTGACCTTGCCAGAATAGAGGCAATTTTACAGATACCTCATCCGAGAAGTATCAAAGAACTTCAAGCGTTCTTAGGGAAGATAAACTTTTTGAGAAGATTCATATCTAACTTAGCAAAACTCATTAGATTACTTAATAATATGTTAAAAAATGATTCAAGTATAAAATGGATAGTAGAAGCCAAACAAGCATTTGAAGAAATCAAAATGGCTTTAACCAGAACACTGATCCTTACAAATCCCCAATTTGATAGAGACTTCATAATTTTCTCTTTTGCCTCGGAACACACTATAGTAGCTATTTTATTACAAAATGATGACCAAGGATGTGAAAAACCTATCGCATTTTTAAGTAAAGCACTCAGAGATGCATCACTGAAATACAAGATCATGGAAAAACAAGATTTTGCACTTGTTAAATTCATTAAAGACTTCAGAGTTTACATATTATACTCTCATGTGATAGCCTATGTACCAAATGCAGTTGTCAAGGACATCCTGACTCAGGATGGAATTGAGGGCAAAAGGGGTAAAGCGATTGCTACCATTTTAGAGTATGATATTGAAATAAAACCTACAAAATTGATAAAAGGACGGGTTGGCCAAACTTATGGCAGAAACTAATTGTCAATCCCTGGACATAAATGAACTGGATGACGAATAAGAGATGGCGACTCCAGAAATCAGCCAGGCCTTTTCAGACTCACTTTGGTATGCTGATATAATTTATGTGTTAAAAAACCTGCAGGCTCCTCCAAGGTTGTCTAGAACAAAAAATAAGTTTTTAAAGATGAAAGCTTCAAAGCTTTGTATTCTAGATAATGCTCTTTTTTGGAAAAATAATGAAGGAATTTTATTGAATTGTTTGTTAAAAAATGAAGCTGACAAGGCTCTTCAAGAATTTTATGCAGGAGACTATGGTGGACACCTCTACTGGAAATAAACTGCAAATAAGATCCTAAGGGCTAGTTTCTATTGGCCAACCTTGTTTGCTGATGTGAAGAAATTTGTCACTTCTTGACATAAATGTCAAATTTTTGAGGACAAGAGAAAACTATTACCTTTACCCTTGAAACCCATTTCTACTGAAAAGCCTTTCCAACAATGGGGTCTTGACTTCATTGGTGAAATCCATCCTTCCTCCTCTAGCCAACACAAATGGATACTCACTGCCATTGACTATTTTACTAAATAGATAGAGGCCATCCCTTCTAGACATGCCAATGATACAATGATCATAGGTTTCCTAGAAACCAATATATTGTCCAAGTTTGGCTTCCCTACTAAAATTATAACTGATAATGTTGCAGCTTTTATATCAAGAAAGATGATCAGCTTCTGCAACAAGTACCACATTACCTTGGGCCATTCCACAGCCTATTATCCACAAGGGAATGGACTAGATGAATCTTCCAACAAGAGCCTAATTAATATCATCAAAAAACTGTTGGAAGAAAATAAAAAGATTCAGCATAAGAAACTAATAAATGCACTATGGGTAGACAGGCTTACAACCAAAAAATCCATTGGCACTAGTCCTTATGAGTTAGTATATGGCATGGAGGTTGTATTTCCTTCATCATTAGGAGTTCCTATTATGAAACTACTCCAAGAAGTTCAAGTGGAACCTAATGATATTCAAAGGAAGATAAATCAGACCATCAATTTACAACAGATCAGAGAGGAGGTGTACCAAAGATCCCAAATATGGTAGGAAAAGCTCAAGAAGATATTTGACAGAAGAACCAAGGCAAAAGATTTCCACCTTGGAGATAAAGTGCTAAGATGAGATTCCATAAGAGAAGATAAGGGGAAACATGGGAATTTTAACTATGAAAAGGACCATACATTATCTATGCCCTACAAAAAAAAATACATATTTTCTCGAAAACTTGGATGGAACAGAAGCAGAAGAGGGACCAGTCAATGGTTGAATGTTAAAAAATTACTTTGATCCTACTTATTAAGGTTTACCATGATGTTTAAAATGTACATACTATATCCTTTGTAATGTCACAGTTTTGATTGGACAGTAAATTTTGGAGTTGAAGCCCGAAGAAAAGGCCCTAAGCTTCAAAAGTATCACTGTCATACATACAATAAAGCAGTAAGAAGAAGAATATTGTAGTACACAATCAAATTCATTTAGATGCCATCTGATTTACTGTTCTTGACTTTCCATCAGGGAAAGCCATCCCCAAGTGGAGCCACTGTTAGGCCCCTATACCAATAGGTGTCATATGTCATGATTGACTTGATGAGCTATGTAATATGTTCATACCTTCTCTTGTTGGAAAGATGTTTCTAGGAAAACTAGTGTCATTATTTGATCTGCTAGTCCCATTAAGACGGGTAGCTATCTTAGAAACAAACAATTCAAAGTAACTTGTGTTTTCCTTTATGGATGATAGATAAGAGAAAAGCAGAGAGCACAAACCTTAATCTTTCGCTTGGCTCCTTGCTTGTTTCCTCTCTCCTTTGATAGAGCTTGCCGCTACTTTCTCACTTTTCCCACTTCAAAGAATACCTATAGAGGCAAAGCATCAAAATACCATCAAAGCATAGAGATCTATAATACCATAAACAATGCAGAATCAGAAGTACATTCACCATACAATTGCATTCACAAATACACAAGTATATGGAGGAAAACTCAAATAACTTTATTGATAGTAGAAGTAGAAGAGAGGATTACAACCCAGCTTTCTGATCCAGCATCATCATCCTAGTATGAAAGCCCTCTTTACCTCATGAAAAGCAAGATCACTCAACAATACAATGTCTCAAAGAGAAACCAACAACACTTCCTTACAAATTACAAAATTTCAGCCTTTGGATCTCTAGGATGAGGGATCCATTTATAGATATTTGCAGAGGGGTGATTCAGCTTCTGGATTTTTTATTAGTGTCATTTCACTGACAGTTCTTGGTTCCACTTGGAGATTTCATGATGTTTTACTCATCCCTGGGCGAATTCAGAGAGGCAAGTGTCATATGAGCAGTTTCTAGAAGATTCTCTGAGTTTCCACCTAGCAAACTGCCTCTACCATTTGTTTACTCTTTCTCATCACACCCTACAGAAGGAATTTTCAGTATGCATCGCACCCCCCGTTTGTAATAGGTGAGATGCATCGCACCCTCAGCATGGAGTAGTTAGTACGGTCCAGTTTTTACTAGTTCTAAGTAGTTTTTCAAGGAGAACTTCTGGGAAATGATGTAATCAGTTGACCTTGATCTCTTAGGGTTTGAAACAACACTTTTAGGGATTTAAGAACCCTTAGTTTATCGACATATGCGATTGGGGTTGCAGTGCCCAAATATTTCTATAACAAAAGGTTTTCCATATTTGTGTAAAAAATCAAAAAATTTAAAAAATATAAAGAGGGTATACCCTAAAAGAAAAATCAAAGGGTAAAAAAAATAAAAGATGGTCAAGAAATGAAAGACAATGAACTGCAACAAAAAGAAAGACCAGGAAAGTGTGCAAGTCTAAATGCCACTACTTTTCACTTTTGTGTAATAAACAATTGTGTGTAGTTTGTCACTTATGCCACAATTCATGAATAGTCAAATAGTTTAAACTTGGCTAATTCATTTTTCAATTTCATGTTGTAGAAATAGAGAATAAATATATGACCAAATAGTGTAATATTGGTAGATAAGTAGATAGGTAGAGTGAAAAAAGGAGCTCAATAGTTTAATCTGAGCCATTGGATGTAATAAGTGTAAATTTAGATAGATATCACTATGTAAAAGAAAAGAAAATGAGAAAAGGGTTTGCCAGTCTAAGTGCACCTTAATAAATAAGTGAAAATGCTAGGATAAAGTAGGTAGGGTAAGTAGAAGATGGTTGCAGAATAAATGTGTGGTGAATGTTAAGTTTAATTCTTAAATCTTTTGCTTTCATCACTTGAACAAGGACAACTTACATTGGATACAACACATCAAACAAACAAAGTCAAATTAATTAATTTCCCTATCCATTTTCCCCTTAAGTTTCACTAACTTCCCCTAAGTACTAAAGCCATTTACAAAGTTAAAAGTGCTCAGAGCATTTCTCTGACTTCTAGAAGGACTGGATTCTCGGCCCAATAATTTATAAAGCTTAAGTACATAAACCATTCATTAAATACTCATACCCCTTCATAAGTTTTTCCTAAGTAAAATCCTATTTTACTTAGGAAAATGACAAAATTTTCCACAAAAGCCTCTTGTTTTCACTTTAGCCTAAGTTTAAGTACACACTTCAAATGTTTTATACTTAGTGCTTTCCATTTCATAATGTCACATTAACTTTTAATGTATTAATTTATAAATCCCTTATAAGGTTTACCCGCTCCTGTATTACTTTAATTATGTAATAATCCTGAAAATACTATATATCCCACCCCCGGTTAAATTATAACCATAATACGTTTTAATGGGATTAATTAGTTAATCAGTAACTAATCAACAACCCTAACCCCCCCGCCACATTAAAAGGGTTAATTAACCCTCATGGTTAATTAATAACTTCTATAGCCAATCTCCCCACTCCCGATGTGATTAAATAATATTTAATCATATAGGGCCTGCCTTTGTTAATTCCCCATCACCTCACATCTCCCAGCAGTCGTCTGATCATGCCTCCCACATCTGACAGACATAAATCATATCGTACGGCCCTTTGTGACTGCAAATTAGTGTGCTATCACAAAGCAGTTTCCTGTATAGTGCCTCTACCACATGTCCAACGCTCTATGGAATCATTGGCCCAAGGCTAAATATCGCCCTCTTCCCATGAGCGGTGTGATACAAACTGCTTAACGCCTGCCCACTAAACAACAAAACATCATGTCGTTTGCTGCTGACGCCACCCATCTGAATTCTAAAGCCCGCCAACCCTTGACTTTGTACATAAAACAAATAAGTCATTTTCAGTGTTTTATCCTGTAAACCTGTACACCCATGCAAACGAATGTCGAGGTCAACTAATTCAAGCTTGTAGTCACCAACCTACTCCAAACCTTGCAGTTGACGCCGCCCATAACCCTCCATCCACACACATTACCTGCATTTCGTCACCCGTCTCCCAAAGAACAGGTATTTCTCAAATTCCTGACCAAAAACCCTGCAAGTTCTTGTTTTCCACTGTAAATTGAATAAAAAGGCCCAAATTCTCCATAATTCTGTTTTTATTGTCACCATTCAAGTCCTCCAGACCCTCTATTTTTCCCATTTTTGCAAAGAAAACCTCAGTTCCCTTTATGAATCCATAAGAACCAGAAATGGAAACCCCAGTAGCTTTGAATGTTGCACCCATTAATGCTCCTCATCGAGATTTAGACTCTCTGCCTCTCGCAAATAAGGACTTCTAGATAAAAGACTTAACCACTGATAAAAATCACCTCAAAGTCTTTTGCCAATGTAGAAATAACTACTTAAATGGTCGTGATGCCATAGGATTGTGGGAATCCAATATTCTCATATACTTTCTCCCCTCTGTTCATGTTTTCCTTGACATAATCCATCATTTCCATGACAATTATGACCCCAACCGCAGAGCAGTTATGTCTCCCAACCAAACAGTCATTTTCCCAATAACTGTTGAATCAATCAATGAGATGTTGAAATTTCACTCCAGTGAGGCCCTCACCCCCATTTCCATTGGACATTTACTTGAGAAATCAACTAAATTGTCCCAAACTAAACTTAATTGCCTTTTCCAGACCTTCATATTAAAGCGATATCAAACCAAGGACCCACCTTCTTATATGCAAGTTTTCTTCATAGATATGGGTAAAATCATAGTCGATATGATATTTGTAGTCATGGGATTCAACACTAGTGAGTATGTAGATGAACTGACCCTAGAATTGATGTCTATCTTTACTCCTAGACAACCCCCTACTGTCAAGTATGACTATGCCTCATTCATTGGTGACAAAATTCATGACCAGTTCACAAGATTGGAGAATGAAAGAGTTTTCAAGTTTTCCACTTTTATATATCATCTCATTCTCTACTACCAATCAGATAAATTCCCATTTTCTGTCATGAAACTGGATACGAAGGGTAATAAAAGGTCTGTCATCTTTTGGACCTCCGTCTTCCATAGATCTTATGCCAACCTTTATTCTTATAATGAGTTCATTTATCAGTTTGTACACCCAACAACCACATTGTTGACAGGGATTTCACCTCCCAGAATCAGTGATGATATCAAGAAGATCCTCCATCTCTCTAAACAATATAGAGTGGGTGACTAATATTTATACTAGAACCATACAAAAATCAGAGTATATGGATGTGAGCTTTTCCCATTCAAGTTGTCCAGATATGTTCCAATGAGACTGTTTGCATTGGAATATTACAGACAAATGATAAATTCAAACTTGGTTCATTTTCACAAAGCCAAAAAGAAAGCACAACTCAGAATCAACAGTCAATTAGGCCCTTTCATCTGCGAACTAGGGAAGCATGAAGAGAAGCAAAGAAAATTCTAGAAGATCAGCGTAAACTACACAAAAGTTTTAGTTGGTTTCCTTATGATCCCCATAGTTTCATCTGTGATAGAAGGAAAAAAAACAGACTATCACCTTACATACATCACAGAATTCAAGAAATTGAACAATTTGCCAATATGGATGAATGGAGGGAAGGTACCTTAGTGGAAACTAATGTTGAACAGGTCAATATAGAAAATGTGATGAAGGATATTGAAAAAACACTTGACCTGGATTCTTTTGGACAGGTATAGTTTGAAACTTCTCAAAGATCAGCATCAGAGATCAGTGCCTCTACAACGGAAACCTCTTAGAAGCACTCACAGGATACCAGCACACCACTTACAAGGACATCCAAGGGAAAGGGACCAGAGACTAGCACCCAAGCAACATAACAATTAGTCATGTATAAGAAGCCTAAAGCTTCTCAATTGCAGGCTTAAACGCAGGCTCACCTAGCCCAAGTTAATGTAGAAGAGCCTCCAATTTTGCAGACTCTTTTGAATGAGGAAAAGAACAAAAAGAGAGACAAGGAAGTGGTTACCCCTGCTAGTGTTCCATCAGACCAGCCTGGTGCTGAAAGCCACAGGCTAAATTTTCATTCAGAAGAGGGAATTTTTGAAGAAACCACAGACAACCAAAGAAAAGAAGGTGTAGACAGTCACCAAACTTTCCCAGCAGGTGGAACACCTTTAGGTCACAGAGATAGGAGTTAGAGAGGCAACAGAGCACTGAAGTATCATCCTTTAAGCATCCAGAAATTGAGAACCTAGATTTTAAAAAGAAATTCAAGGAAATAAAAGCTAGGAATGATCCATTAAAAATACAAGTCTATAATCAATATTTAAAATGGCTCCCACTAATCAGAATAGGTTGATGTCAGCCTATGACATCAAGGAGGGAAAAATGGAAATGAGCCTCTTCAAGCCTAAAGTACAGAAACCTCAAACAACTGCAGATTACCTTCAAACAAATTTTGAGGTCATGGCAAAAGATATTCATCCATTGGATCAAATTGAGCTACACAGGCAAACAGGAGAAATGATATATTCAACTTTGATTGGTAAGGCCATGATGGCCCAAAGATTAGAGAATTCTTTAAATAATACAACTGCCTAATTACAACTAGAGAGAGCCTCTTCACAGGCTAAAGATAACAGAATTAAATCTTTGGAAGAGTTAGTGATTGGATTGGGTCTCACTCCAAAGAATGTGAAGGCTACAAAAGCCTTAATAAAGAAAAAATATGAATACATAGCTGCCTTGAGAAAGAAGCTAAAATTACCCCCATCAAAACATCCACAAACTACAGAAATTGTTCAGAAGAAGTGTGAAGAGGAGCTTATGGATTTGGCCCTACAGCTTAATGAACAATCAAAGGAGACCGAGCAAGAGTTAGAAAGATCACTCAAAAGCAAGCAGGGAGAGTTGACCTCCCAACCTCCAAATGTAATACTAGTGGTATCCACTGTAATCCCTTCAACACTGGCAACAACTCTAGCATCCAATGTCCCTTTAGCCATAGCTAAAGTAGTCACAATTATAGGTACAAGAACAGCACCAGCAAGAACTTCAGCTCTAAGTACAACGGAATTGATTAAGTCAATGGAGGAGATGAAGCTCCATTTTTCAGAGTTGCAAAAGGTAAAAGAACAATATGCTACCTTAGAACAGAGATATTATCCTTCAAAGATAAATTTTGCAAAAAAGGTGAGAGAAAATAAAGGGTTAGAACAAAAGGTGAAATCATTAGAAAAAGACCTCACATTTGACAAGCCCTTAGCAAACATTAAGAAGATTATTTGAACCAACATCACTCAATCAATAAATGATGTTTGGCCATCAATACAAATAATATTTGAACAAATTGATTTAGTAAAGGTAGCACTTGAATAAATTCAGAGGACAAAGGAAGAATTAGGAAGGATGCCTGAGGAAACCACCAGGCTTATAATTTTTTTGAATAGCAAGAATAAGTATCAACTGGAAGAAATTAGCATTGATGACAGAACAGGGACTATTCTGGAAGTAAAAAAGGTATTGACTAAAAGGTCTCTAATGCAAAATTTAGAAAGAAGATGCAAAAACATACAACAGGAGGTTAATGTTTTTATGGAGAAATTTAGTATTTTACAGAACAAAGGACTCCCTAGTCCTTTAGTTATCAATGATAAATTAATGAGGCATATAGATTATGTTGACAAATTGGCTCAATATGCAGATAACCAAGCAAGTTCATCAACCAACACATTAGCACCAAAAGCACTGCCTTTGGGCAGAGTTCTCTATGATAGTGTAGAGAACCTTTTCTATGTTGAACATGAGTTAAGGCATTTGTTTTCAGTTCAGCCTACTTTTTTCAAGTACACCAAGAATGATGAAATCCTCAGGAAAATTCAAAGGACCAAAATACCACAGGAAAAATGGTGGACAAAAATTCTAGACATTTTGTAATTTATCCTTGGTAAAAAGTAAATTTGCATTATTTACTACAATCAATAATGGTAAAAGAGGATGAAGAAAGATTAAACAGGTAAAGAGTATCAGAATAGGTAAAAGTGTATCAGTGAAAAAGTGAAAAGTAGAACAACCAGAACTAATTTACAAGGAAGACAACAAAATGCCTAATCTTAGGGCTTGCCTCCAGCTCATTCACAAAAACATGGACAACAAGCCATCAATTTACTTTATCTTCTATCTACGAGACCATCTGTCTCTATTTTCATGTAACTTATAGTTAGTAACCATTGAATATATCTCTCTTTGTTATGAGATATTTATTGTAAAACTTTTGTATAAATACTCCCTCATTCAGAGTATTGAGGGTGTATTCTTAGACATTTCTGTAAACTGATTAATTTGGAATAAAGTGTTGTTGGACAAGATTTTGCATAGCTGGCTGGATAAAAAATTGATACAGAGGATTTTTCACAGGATTCATGTGCAAAAGATGAGACAAATAAGTATTTTATATCCCATGTGTTATTGTTTTCTTGTTTAATATTTCAATAATGTTCCATATCTGAATATTAAAACGAAAAAGTACAACTCAGAAAGTGCTTAAGTGCAATCTGTTTTCAATCGTTTTTATTCTGAATGTTTTCCTCTGAACTATCATAGGCAAGGAATTCTTAATTTCTCCTGCTTCTTAGTTTATCATTTAGATCATTTAGTAAAAAATCCTTAATTGCTTTTTACTGATGATCATCTAAATTCCCTCTTCTCAAAACATATGGAAGGATTCTTAATTTCCCTTCTTCCCTTTTGAGCCCATCTCATCCTTTCAAGTTATCATTTGCTCCCTATTTAGCTATCTTGCCTTGTGAAGCCATCATTTGTTGAAAAACCAAATCTAGTTGAGCCATCTTCTTCTGACTCCATTAGCCCAATGGCTTGAAATATTCAGTCCTAGCCATCTGCTATTGAATTTCACCACCAAACCCAATCAAAATCCCAAAGCTTTCATAACTAGCTTAAAACCTTATAAAATAAAGCTAAAACCTTATAAAAAAAAGCTAAAAACTTAAAGGGAGAGCCCTCTCTATGTATATATTGGCTAGATTTTGTACTTAAAAGTTGGTTTGTGGTTACCTCAGACCCCTTTCCTCTTCTTAGAACTTCTAGAAAAATCTGAGTGATAACATTGACTGTACCAGTAGATCGCAAACATAAATATAAATGAATGGCTAGTTACAGGTAGCAAAAGAGAATACTAACTGTACCAGCAGATACATATATGACCACATATGAATGGCTAGCTACAGGGAGTAAAGAAGCTTGCAAATCTAATTCACCAAAGCAGAGATAAGATGACAGTTATCTGGCTTTAGACACAAAAGAAATCATGAACAAACTGTTCAAGTGCAAGTATAGAACAACAAAGATAATAGACGTTGAACATATAATAGCAAAAGAATATTATATTGCTAGAACGAAGATGAGAAGCTTGAAGGGATAGAGGAGGAACAATCTCCAGAAGTTGAACCAATATTACATCTTACTTTTAGCTTATTTATAGCCTGTTTATAATGCTCCTGAGTTCTAAGAGGCTCGGAGTCTTAATCTTGTCTGATCTGTCCCTTAACTGTTTGATTTCCTCTATGGGCAAGCATGGCTTAGAGGTTTTCACCTTCTGATAGAGGAATATACACCTTCAGGTATTTTGGATAGCTTGTTGCGCTTTCTAGGGACTCTCTCGTGCCAGAGATGCCCCAAAATGTTTGTTTTGATGAGCTGTGTTGGGCTATTTATGTGTTGTGCTGCTTCTCGACCTCTATGTCAGTTTGGGGAGGAGATGCGTGCGTTGTGGCCCTTTCAATGGTTTAACAATGCATGCTTTCTGTTGAAAAAGAACAACGCTGCCTATTGTGGACCTCTATTGAAAATAATGAATATTTTTGTTTTAAACAGAAAACACAGTGACGCTGAGAATTCCCACCCCTCTCTATCCTTTTTGGACTTCAAAAATTCCTTAAACATGGCTTTGTGTTCTATTGGGTCCACCCTTGTCGCCATCACAAATCGCAAAAAACCTGCTCCTGTGTATTTCCCTTATATTTGAAAATACATGAAAAACACTGAAAACCATGAAAAATCGGCCTTGGTGGACTTAAAAAATTATGTATTTTCCTTCCCAGACCCTTTCGGGTCTGGGCTTCATCACAATCGGTGCTGCCCTAAGGTTCCTTTATATTTCATTATATAATGAAATACACAAAAAATGCATTAAAACAAGGCTTTGGAACAGACTTCAAATATTATAAAACATCCTATATAATGTCATCGGGTCCGGCTATCGGGTTGCACCATATGTATATGCAAAAGGACCCGCCCCATGGTTTTCACCGATAACGATCCAATGATGTAACGTGGGTTGTCAATCTGCGTGCTCGATCGACGGTCCACGTTTAATCATCGATCACAATCGCTCCTTCCCCTTGGCCTGTGCCGATAACGCTGACTTGCCTCTGTCGATTGTGACCTGTCGATCCGATCATCAACGATCATTGACTGACATTTTCTAGCACTAATTGCCACTGCCAACAACCACCGATTTGTGATTTTCCACTTAGATCTGGGTCGTTGATCGACCAGATCTAATGTATGTTGTGCATTCTTGAGTTTTAAGCCTGCGATAAGGGTTTTTGACTATTTAAAGGCTCTCCTCCCTTGCTTGTTTCGATCTTTGGATGATCTTAAGCACTGTTGAATACTTAGGGAGTGCTTTGGAGTATATTTGGATCCATTTGCATGATTTTAAGAAAACTTTGGAAACTTTGGGAGTGTTTTGGATCCATTTTTGGGCCAAACGCCAACAAAACTAACATTGGCTCATTTTGGGGATGAAAGCCTCCCTATGAGGTTTCAAGAACTACAGAACAATGCCTTTCTTGTAAAAAATAGGTCAAATCTTCCTCCTACTGTTGCATTGGGCATGGAGTCTATTTATCAAGAAATAAAAAATTTGAAACAACATATTTACAATACCAAGGCTTGAAAGCCTTAACTGAAATAAAGTTCGAAGAACATCCCATTAAATGGGCCATCAAAAGCATTTTCTCCTTCCTTTGATGCATTCCTTTTGAAAAAATAGTCACTAAACTGAAAATTGACCCTTTTTACCTTTTATGAAAGGTTTCTTTCTCTTAGTCAATGTACATATCAGCCAATTCATCAAAGACTTACAAAAGCCTATTGATTTGATCCTCTACTTCAAAACATTTCTAGCATTTGGTATTATCAGGCATAGATGGTTTATATTTCACCTCATCTCTATATGATTTCAGCCTTAGATGTTTTGCTTGGAAGGTTTTGTACACCTGTTGAATGATAAGGTCTGCTTCATACTCTGCTTTGTCATTTGTGACTTGAAAAATTAATATAAAATATGAATGAATGCATTCTTGTGTGGGGGACACAAGGACTTCACCTGTTACTACAGCTTCCTTAGAGCAAGCCCCATCAAAGAACATGTCCCAAATCTGCGGGCCTTCTTCCTTTGTGATCTAGCAAACTAGTTTTTTAAGCTGTGTAGAGGCCAACTGATAAGGCTTGGTAATGTCAAGATCGAGCTTATCCATGACAGCGTTGGGCATTGGATTATGGCTGGCTCCAGTGTCCAGAAGGCAATTATGAAGGATTTCATCATGAATAGACAGAGAAACATAGAATGATGGGGAGTTGTCTTCACAATTTTCAATCATTGGGCTAAGAATAATAGTTGGTTGGTCATCTTGCAGATTTACATAGTTAGTGGAAGCTTGGATGGCATTAGGCTCAAGAGCCTCAAGGATAGATGTCTTGAAGGACTCATTCTTCACTAGTTCAATCAAAGGCATAGGTATTCTTGGCTTCTGAGTTTCTGATTGAAAACTGAAAGAAGAAGGGGACTTGTCAAGGCTTCTTACCTCTACAGCTAGAGCTTTGAGGATGATAGGATCAACTATTGGTTGCTTATGCTTATTAGCTTGTTGTTTTGCAGGGAAAAAATCTTTATGAATAGGAGTCTCCTTAGCATTATTCATCTTTGACCTTAGATTATATTTGTGTTGATCTACGGTCTGTAGAACAACTTCACTGTCCCACTCTTGGCTGATCTGGTCATTGAATAATGACTTCTCACAGGAAGCTTTGGTTAAAAAAGCGGCACTGCCTTTGTCTTCCATACAATGGATCTCATCATCTTCCTCAAACTACTCTTCTTCCATGAATGCATTTTGAAAAGGGGTCTTCACCCTTTGGTCTTCATTGGCATCTTTGTTTCTTTGAAAAATCTGCAACTGCTCATTAGTTCTTCTATATGGATTTAGATTTGGAGGAGCAAAGGTATTAGGAACCCTTCCTTTCCCAGAATGTTGCTTAAACTTTAATTTGGAAACTTCATAGTTTAATGACTCTATCATTTTGGTCATTTTATCTATCTTAGGATCAAAGGATGATGAAGACTCGCCCCTCTATCTCCTTCTATCATCATTACCTTTGAGATTTTCTGCAACCATGATGTTTGATTCTAATTCCAGGGTTACATCTTGCATATCAGCCAAAGAAGCACACCGCCTCTCCATCAATACTAAACAGAAGTCAGAGTCAAAGGCACTGGCATAAATCAGTCTAGTAGAGGTAGTGGTGGGTTTTACTTCAGTTGGTATCTCACTGTACATGCGGTTAAATATCTTATTAAAATCAGACAAAAACTCACCATTTTCCCTCTATAAGTTCCCAAACTCAGTGTGGTAGTAAAGGAGATCCTTCTTATCCCCCCAATGCTTTAGGAATGCATCATCTAAGGCCTCAATATCTGCTATAGATGCTGGGGTCAGTTCCTTGAAACATTTTTCTAGTTTCTCAATTTAGGCTTTGGACAAAGACTCTCATCCAAACATCATCTTCACTAATGTCTGGTTATTAGCATAGCTATAGAATGACTCAAGATGTTCTTCAGCTAAAACACCTTCAGTTCCAATGAACTTAGGGATATACTTATGATATTCTCTAGTAGGCATAACATTCAAAGGAGTGGGTAGTATTAGAGGTCCATACCTAGCAGCGATGATTCTTTCCATTTTGGTGGGTGCTTGTGGACCTGCCATAGCCATGGTGGCTAAAAGAGTACTAGTAGTCTGAATGATAGAGGGTTGAGGAGTGACTGATAGACTAAATGAGTATGATGGATAGGAGGTGGGGTTTCCTTTGGGCATACAACAAAAGGAGAACCTAAAGAATAAGGAGCTTTATGAATCTCTGAGAGTTTTTCTTCACTGCTAGTATTAGATGTTATACTCTCAACATGTATTTGTTCTATTACAAGCCTTTCTTGAAATGATATAGGAGATTGTTTAGGTTTACGGAAACCTGATGCTCCTTTATGTAATACTTTTCTTTCTTTGATGATTTTTTCAGGGCCAGGTACTGGGTTAGTTTGTGACTTTTGAGGATTTCTCTGAGTATGCCTCATAAACTGAGCCAAAATTATGAAGTGGAGTTGCCAAGAGGTTTGGCCTCCAGTAGAGTCGTCAAATAGATGATTACAACCAAAAAGTGCCCAAGCTTTGTCTATCATCAAAGCTGGATCTATGTCATTTCCCAGGGAAGCTGAGCTTCAGTTTCCTCTCCCCGGCAATGGCGCTAATTATGTTATCACTCCAGGAAACTCTCCTCAGTTGTAGATTGGAGATGCCTGGTAACATATAATCTTCAATATTTTTCTCAGAACTACTGGAATGGATGATGGTTTGGATCAAGTCAGATAGCCATTTTAGCTCTATTCTCACTCAAGACATGCATGAACTCTCTCAACAATAGAAGGCTTTAGACCACTAATTCTCAATAATTTATAGATTCAATGAATGGATGGAGAATATTGACTGTACCAGTAGATTGCATACATAAACATAAATGAATGGCTAGATATAGGCAGTAAAAGAGAATATTGACTGTACTGGTAGACGCATATATGACCACATATGAATGGCTAGCTACAAGCAGTAAAGAAGCTTGCAAATCTAATTCATCAAAACGGAGATAAGATTATAGTTATCTAGCCTTAGACACAAAAGAAAACATGAACAAATAGTTAAGGTGCAAGCATAGAACAACAAAGAGAATGGACATTGAACATATAATAGCAAAATAAGATTATATTACTAGAATGAAGATGAGAAGCTTGAAGGAACAGAGGAGGAACAATCTCCAGAAGTTGAACCAGTATTACATCTTACTTTCAGCTATTTATAGCCTGTTTACAATGCTCCTGAGCTCTAAAAGGTTTGGAGTCTTAATATTGTCTGGTATTTCCCTTAACTATTTGATTTCCTCTATCGGCAAGCATGGCTCAGAGGTTTTCACCTTTTGACAGAGGAATAACCACCTTCAGATATTTTGGATAGCTTGCTACATTGTCTGGGGGCTCTCTTGTGCCAGAGATGCCCCATAATGTTTGTTTTGATGAGATGTGTTGGGCTATTGATGCGTTGTACTGCTTCTTGGCCTCTATGTCAGTTTGGGGAGGAGTTGTGCATGTTGTGGCCCTTTCAATGGTTTAACAATGCATGCTTTCTGTTAAAACATAATAGTGCTGCCCTATTGTGGACCTCTATTGAAAGTAATGAATATTTTTGTTTTAAACAGAAAACATAACAATGCTGAGAATTCCCATCTCTTTTTGTCCTTTTCAGACTTCAAAAAGTCCTTAAACATGGCTTTGTGTTCTATTGGGTCTGCCCTTGTTGCCATCACAAATCACAAAAATTTTGCTCCTGTGTATTTTCCTTATATTTGGAAATACGTGAAAAACATTGAAAACCATGAAAAATCGGCCTTGGAAGACTTCAAAATTTATGTATTTCCCTTCCTGGACCCTTTCGGGTCTGGGCTTCATCACAATCGGTGTTGCCCTAAGTTTCGTTTGTATTTCGTTATATAACGAAATACATGAAAAATGCATTAAAACAAGGCTTTTGCACAAACTTCAAATATTATAAAACATCCTATATAATGCCATCGGTTTCGGCTATCGAGTTGCACCATATGTATATGCAAAAGGCCCTGCCCCATGGTTTCCGCCAATAGCGATCTGGCGATGTAACATGAGCCGTTGATCTGCATGCGCGATCGACGGTCTATGTTTAATCGTCGATTGTAATCACTCCTTCCCCTTGGTTTGTGCTGATAAAGCCGACTTGCCTCCGTTGATTGCGACCCACCGATCTGATCATTGACGATCGCTGATCAGCGGTGTCCAGTGCCGATTGTCATTGCTTGCGACCATTGATTTGTGATTTTCTGCTTAGATCTGGGCTGTTGATCGGCCATATCTAACGACTGTTGTGCATTTTTGAGTTTTAAACCTGCGATAAGGGTTTTTGACTATTTAAATGTGTTTTTTGCCTCGCGATAGTGCATTTCTGCCCTTCCAAGGGCTCTCATTCCTTTCTTGTTTTGATCTTTGGATGATCTTAAGCACTTTTGAAGACTTAGGAAGTGCTTTGGAGCATATTTGGATCCATTTTCATGATTTTAAGCAAACTTTAGAGACTTTGGGAGTGTTTTAGATCCACTTTTGGGCCAAACGCCAACAAAGCTAGCAATACCCAATATACTCAAAGCATAACAATAGGAAATAGATACACAGAATTGATGTGAAACTTCTCTTTTAATGCTTCAATAGTTACAAACTTGACTTGCCATGCGCACTCAGCTGCAGAGCCTTCTCCTACTCTACGACCCAAAGACTTGACTCTACACTTAGACCTTTTGCTATCCTTCTATTGCATTATCATTCTCCTTCTATTACTAATTGATTTACAAGTTAGAGCCTTGCTCTATTTATACAATCCCATGGTTTGCAGACCATGGGTAGATCTCTAAAGCCGACATTAAATTACAAAATTGAGGGCAGACAACCCTATGACTCATTTACAAATTTGTGCTCCATGCCCACAAATTACAGAGACTTTACATCAAATTTACAACTTTTAACCAAAATCTAGGCTTTAAGCCCCAAAACTTCCCTTGGGGGATCCTGCACCCAACATAGATCCTTGAGCATCTTCCAGATCTCTAGTGCAGTCTTGCAATCACGGATATGGGGAATAATGCAATATTTGACTAAAAATTTCAAGAGCATTCTCACCTTAGTCTCTCACTTGTCCAAGTCTTGGATTGTTGTTGCTATTCCTCCTGCAACGAGGTTCATCTTCACCTCATCATTGTTCACAATTGTCCATGAATTGTGTCCCTCAAGTAGGATCTATAGCTTGAATTTCCAACCAAAGTAATTGGATCCTTCCAACTTGTTGTTTTCATTGAGGTAAGCTTCTGCTAATTGATTATTCATGTTGAACGAATAAAACCTTCAACCCAAACCATTAAAAAAAACCATGATCTTCTTAAAAAAAATATCTCAAATACCTGATCCAAAAAAAAAAACCAAGCCCAGATTCAAGACAAAAAGAGCCCAGATCCCCCTTTTTTATAAAAAAAAATTTAATTCCTTCCTTTTAAAAAGAATACGCCCCCTTTTATCAAATAATAAGCCCCTCACTTTTTTCCTTTATATCAAATAAAGAGACTCCATATTTTTTTTAATTAAGGAATTGAAAAACTTTAATTAAAAAAACTTGAATTATCAAAACGATAATTATTCTTTTTAATGCAGGAACAAGTGATGAGCATGCCAAATGTATTATTGCAAGGGACACCTCAACAGATTATTAAAAAACCATAGATGATTATCAATTGCCACAATCAAATTAGATTCAATCCATGCCAATCCATGACCATGCCAAAACAGATGGGAGAAAACCGGGAGAAAATTTCGTAGCAATTATCAATCGAATCATGTTCACCCAAAATGCAATCCTCCACACCACCTACAGTAGATGATTAAAGTCTTTTTTGATTCAATGCAGCAAAAATCATGGATTTAACAGCCTCAACCACGGCCACCGAGCAACTTCTCTGTGATTTCTTCTTCACTGCCACCGGTCTCACACACTCTGCGGCCTCCTCCTCAATCAATAGTCCTGGCCTACGATCCAAAGAACTAGATTCAACTCCAGTTCACAGAGATATCCTCCATGGCAATTCGACAACGAATCATCTCACGCAGCAACGATCTTCCATAGCCAGATCTCCAGCTCTCTGAAATGACTGTTGGCTTTCCTTGTTTACACGGATCCTCAGTTGATCAGTGTAGTGGCACAATCGATCTACAGTGGCTCCTCTCAATTGTAGTGGCATGCAACGTTGATTCAACTCCACGTTGCACAGAATGCACGCCTCCTCCACAGCCAATGATTACCTTAGCAACATCAAACGTATCCATGACAGCCCACCGCAAAAACCACCCAAACTTTTCACCTCACGGTTGGCGTGATTTTCCAATGCGCACTTGTGCCATTATGAAATGAAAGAATCGCGTAAAGTTAGAGGTGAAATCGGTGTGACTATCACTTTTAAAACCGCGTTGATCGCCCTCCAAACGCGCTGGTTAAATTTCAGCCTCCACTCAGGGTGACGGGATTCCTCAGCCCTATAGCTTTGATACAATGTCAAAAAATAATATGAATAAACTTTATTAATCAACTAAGCAACTTACAGGTGTGGAGCAACACCTGTAAGACTACCATTGCAGAACACACTGTACATTTCATTCATTACATGAGGAATATATATAACAAGCACACATTTAGGCAAGTTGAACAAAATCCTAGAAAGCAGGAACCAAATCCTAATCTAGGGTTTGGTTTGAACTGTTTCTACATTAATCTCAATAGGTCCAAGGCTCTTCTGGACAAAAGCATATTTCAAACACTAAAAACTCTACGAAGTCCCCCACCAACGCTTCCCATAATGCTAATGGAGATCCCTCTGAGTAAGAAACAAGCTCCTATGGTTGCCTTATTGTTGAAGAAAACACAAAAGAAGGTTCTCCCAACAATGATGGAGTTGGTGGAGAAAGATACAATGAAGCGCAACAAGCACCAACCAGTTCTATGGTCAAGCAAGTAGCTTGGCTAGGTCTTACATTATGCTTTATTTGCTATTGTCTCTCCCGACATTACTTTGTTGTTTAAATTTTGTTGGCCACATTTATCAGACTTCCATTTTAAAGGGTAGTTATTTATTTTTGTTTGGACCATGCTTCTCAATAAGACTTGTGATCATTTTGAAGGACTATCTAGCTTCCCTTTCACTGGCAGATGGTCACCTATTGTCTACAGACTTCTTGTTTGATCACGAGCTTTCACAATCACTATGTAAATGTATTCTATGTAAAATATTTTTAGTAATATAAT
>APFE030091724.1:4826-55689 GCA_000404065.3 Pinus taeda
ATAAGGGTGGTCACCAACGGGCTATCATCAAAGTCTTCCAGGCCACGAACTCGATGAGTCTATCTGCACCTACAACAAACCCGTACAACATTGCCTACCTCGACATCCAACAACAATTTACATGAAAAAAACTAACTAAAATCTAGAGAAGGACTATTTTCAATACCATAAGGGTGGTCACCAATGGGCTATCATCAAAGTCTTCCAGGCCACGAACTCGATGAGTCTATTTGTGCCTACAACAAACCCGTACAACATTGCCTACCTCGACATCCTTTCTAACACATTCATCTGACATTTCCAAAGCCGCCACCCACTCAGAGAGTTGTTGCATCTTAGAGCTAAGTCTAACCAGAGCGAGCTCCATATCCGCATGGTGCTCAAGGAGCTTATCCTCCATAAAGGATTGAAAATAACTTTGTTGACGCCCACTTAAACCCTCTAGCTTGCTGATTGTAGCGACCAGAGTCTGCATTGAATCCAACAACCTGTCTATTAGCTCTCACGCTTTGAAAGTCTTGTGAAGCTCCTCGAAATCTCTCTCACTTTCCATGGAAACCGTTGCGAAGAGAACAATAATATGCTTACTAGCCCTGGGGGGACTGGGAATAGAGAAGACCAAACTACCACCAGCTATGTCACTTGAATTTCTGAACCTGACAAAAAAAACTTGAGATAATGATTGATAATGCCAAAATCTTCCATACAACCATATATAGATGAACCTACAATTGAAAAGCGAGCCCGATAGTAACCAAAGATCACCTATTACGATGATAATCACTCTAGGACATGGATGAAAATACCTGGAATTAATGTTGAACATTAACATTGAATTCTCCTTGGTGTGGAGTGAAGGGTTCATCACAGTCGACATATATATCATTAACTTAACTTCAAAGGAATTTAAGGCAAAATGACATGAGAGAGTGAACACTAACAACCATTTGTTCGTCGGATGAGATCACTTATACAAGTGCCTTTTCGAGAGCTGGGCCCGACCACACCATCGGGAACATTCCATTGATCTGTGGAGAATCAAGGTTCGGGAAATGAAGGCCATTAAACATTCCCCTTCATGCCAAGGATGAAAATGATTACGATTCATTTATGGAACTGTATATGAGAGTAATTTTGCATTGATATCTATGATCCCTTGAGACATAGTGGACCATCTTTTTGCAAGTTTGCAATAATTGTATTCAAATTTCTATATATGTGGAAGAATTTTACTCTATCAAACTTGTATAATGTTGCATGAATCCTGAGAATCAAAGGGGAGGATGAAGTGTTGATATTTTTCTTTTCTTTCGTGAATTTCTTTATAACTAATAAGGAATATCTAAAGACAATGATCTGTGTGATTCCACACTTTGAGGATAGCTCCAAGCCAATCAACAATGAAAGGAACTCTGTGTGATTGTTTGTAGCTTTCCCAAGTCCCCAAGCATATTGAACAACTCTTTGTTCATCATGGAAAAAAAATGACCTCTCCCCCTGTTGCCTTAACAACATAGTTTTATCCATTATTATAACATTATTTAACAATTAACATTAATGAATAACTTTCAAAAATAACATGTTCCATTGATTAATCATTCTGTTATATAAATTTTATAAATTAATTAATTTTGAAATAAATCTATTAATAAAAATTATTATTATACTTGCGGAGACATGGTATTACACATTCAGTTTTGACTGCATATTAGTTTGTCTTTGACCAAAACATTATGTCGCTTATCCATAGTTTAACATTGGGAATTCAATTCTTGTTATTTTTTGTTATTATTTAAATTTATTTATTTGTAAGGTGATTGGTTGAGGTCTTATTATGGTATATTTAGTAACTTCCATTTCTATTGAGTGATTGGAGACTTCCGTTTCTATTTCTATTAGTTACTATTTTTTCATTTTCATTTTTATTTCTTTTTATTTAACTTTCTAATTTTTATTTTTTTATATTATTTCCATTTTCCTAACTTAGAACTTTTGCTCTATATTTTCAACTTAAAGTGACTTTATTTATATTAAAAATATATTTTAATATATATATATATATAATATATATATATATATATATATATATATATAAATATATATATAATTATATATATTAAGACCCTCTTGTTTTTGTGGGACAGGGGACCCACCTTCGCACAGTGATTTCGATGCTAAGTCTATGAAAAGCATACATAGTCTACAATCCCTCCTATTTTGAACCTATGACCTCTTTATATATATATATATATATATATATATATATATATAGTATATATATATATCATATATATATGTATATATATAAGGTTACCGCCAAGCCAGACACTACATTGGTGTATGAGACCCCCTTATTTGTGGGACAAGGGACCCACCTCCGCACAGTGATTTGGTTGCTAAGTCTATGAAGGCATACATACTCTACCCCCTTTGGTTTTGAACCTGTGACCTCTTAGGAGGAAACACATGCTAAAGAAATATTTTTTCAAATTATCGGATAGACTATGTTTGATTTTCAAATGTCATCTTCATGTTTGAAATTCATTGGTCTAAGTTATGACTTTCTAGAAGATAAGAGAGCAAATGTGTTTATTATTATTTTTAAATTAGCTACTTTAATATTAATATATTAAAGTATTAAGAGATTAGGTTTAGTATGATATGATAACGAGTTTGAAGTAAAATGATAATGAGAGTAATTTAGAGTTATTTGTATGTGTTAAAGTAATTTGTTATAATTTAATAAAGTAATAAAGAGAACATATAATAAAAATTGTAAAGGAGTAGTTTTATTTGTACTTAAATTTATTGTGGAAGGATATGGAAAGCTAAATACTTTAGAGCCAATGTAGAGTGTTACTAATATTGTATATCTATTTGGTTTTTTGTGTCATCATCTTGTTGGGCCTCCAAAATGTCATCATCTTTTACCCTCATTTCCATCATTTTACGATATTCCATAACTCTTTACAATATTTTGTAGCTCCATATCCCTACATTAATAACCATTTTCAAGATCATATGAGTTTATCATTATTATTTTCCAAGTCATTTATTTTAAGTATTTTAAGAGAATTTATAACTCATCCAAAAGCAAGCCATCCAAAAACAAAATATAATAAGTCTTTCCATCCATGCTAAATACATATGCTTTTCCTTAAACTACCTAGCATCTAGATAACTGAATACATAATAAAAGCACAGAAAAGAGAAAATTTGTTGCCTATACTAGTGAGTAGAATAGAGGTGATACGCGAGACTACTTATCATCTGCTGAGTCAACCAGAGCTGGATCCTTTGCACTTGACCTAGGAAGTTCAGATTGCGGGATGCATGGGATATGCCTCTTGATGAGGCTATGACGACCATTTTGCTGCTATAATTGAAATTTGATTTGCTGAAAATCTTTTCTATAGTCAGGGAAAGCATGCAAAGTCGTGGCTGAGCTTGGAGGGATGTGTTTTAAGGCTTTAACCAGGAGGCTCTTCAACAACCAATACAAATGAACAATCTGCTTATACTTAGAAACCCGACCCCTAGAATGTCTCAAATCAGGCACCAGGGTCTGCCAATCATCTAAGTCGAGGTCCAACAGTTTCGCTGTCTCATTTAACTCCACTTCACATTTGGCAATGAGTTGACGAACTGAGGTCAAGCTTGTGTGATACGTTGTAGCTGCTCCATCAATGATCTTGAAGGTAGACTTGCGCCCACGAGATTTCCCAATTGATGTGCTAGGAGTATTAGACGTTGTCGCTGTATTGACCTTCTTTCCATGCCCATGAGAACCATGATTCGTCTAACCTCTTCCAAAAGTGGCGCGGGCCATGATGTTGTGCTTATGCCATAGACAAAACAAACTGAAACACACAAATTGATACCCAGAATGCCGACCCAGAACAAGCCAAAACCCAATAGTAGAATACTGCCTTGGGTCACACCTAAGAGGTCCTGTTAAGGTAATTAGTTGTGAGAACCACAACCTATGCAAAGCACAACGATGGCCCCAATTGCAGACCCAAAGCCTTTAAAGAAGTCACAATTCTCAAAACCATAAGTCCAACAATAAGCAAAAAAACTAAGGGTAGAATTAAAAACCAAACCATTGCTTTATAGAGACTGGGGGACATCAAGGTCGTAGCCACAAAATGTCAGAAGAAAACCAAGATTGGGATGCCAATGCTAGAACCAAAGACACCATAAGCAGCCCATCAGCCTAATCAACAAAATACCCATATGATCCAGCAAAACTCCATAGAGCACAGACACAGGAATATAGAAAATGAGAAAAATTTCAAGCAATTTAGATTCAACCTTAGCCATTTCTAGAGAATACGTCTCCGAGACCATTAGACTTTTATTATGTGATTTTATATTTAATATTTTAGTAATTAGACTTTTATCATGTTTTGAATTTCTCAAAGAATCAATATTTTTTAATATATTTTTTTAGATGTAACTATTATTAACATAAAAATTATAGTGGAAGGATTTTATTAATAGTCAAATGTAATAGATGTTAAATTAAAGTAATTTTGAATTAATAATATATTTTAATTTATAAAGTACATAGACTTTTATAATCGTTAATTGTAAAAGTTCTACATGAACAAAATCACATGTGCCATTAATTGAGCAAATAGAATTTAGAAATTCTTGTGCATGAATGTGAGTGGTTGTATGACTTAATTTTATCAACTATAATGTGATAAGTCCATGAGTTAATGAATATGAGAATTAATCACAAATACAAATTAATATACACAGGGGAACTTGGTGGAAACATCAACAACTTGATACACCTAATCCTTCACACAATGCCTAAAAAGGTTCACTATAATTTATTACTTTTCTTTTAATGCACACCTTGTCCTCAAGTCCACATAGGGTATCAAACTAAGCCTTACTAAATTAGATGTTCTCTATGTTTCCACTACAAACTGTATCGCCCCATTCTTAAAATAATGATTTCCAGGCAATGAATATGGATTTTATGTTCTACAATAATAAGAAAGCTATATTTAAACTAAGCGACATGGACTAGAAAGAATAGTCATATTACCAAAATTGAAATTCATAATCAAATTATTTGAAATTCGTAAATTTTAATTATAAAAATAAATAAACAATCTTATAGTATTATATTTAGGCAGAGTATTTCTTTGAAATATACTATTTCATTCACATTTATAAACATTCATTGTTAGGATAAATGAGTATGGTAAAAAATCTTATTACAATTTAAAATATACAATTCCATTGAATACCTAAATGAAATTAAATGTTAAATATGTCATTTTATTGTAGACATTAATTTTTTTATATGCCTTTGGAGTCTTTTTATTTAATACATCTAATATTTTCATTTTATATATACAATATTTCCAGACAAAATAATTTTTATTTAAAACTTTTATATTTGAACTTATTATTATTATTATTACTAATCAATTTAATTTCCATTTATTGTCTTGTAAATAAAAAAAGTTGAAAATTTTAAAACCATACGCTAAATGTATTTGACACTGGCGTTGTCTAGCGATGCCACAAATTGGCTCGAAAAGTTATTTTGATGGTGGAATAGGAGTGTTTGAATGGTTTTTTTTTTATTGTGGAATAAGAGTGTTTGAATTATTTTTTTGATGGTGGAAATGGATTCAAAACCATCAATAACCCGCTAGGTACCCAAAATCTTGAAGTTTGACATCGGTAACCCAGATTTCCAGAATTTCTACTAGATTTTGTAAAAAATCATACTGAAATTTCCACCATTTTTTTGGGTGAATTTGTGGCCTCAATAGACTAATTTTTTGACATTTGGGCATTGTCCAAATAAAAAAAAATTCAAGCCATGACTTACTGTTATCCCATTTAGACATTGTAGATTTAATCTAGACTGTCAAATTCACATGATTTGGGCCATCTTAATAATTCATATATCGCTCAAGTTATTATCAGTTGGTTGTCATCATGGAGACAATTTTTTTAGTTAAATTTAGCTATATTTAAACTAAGCGACAGATAATCGCTACTGAGTAACCCTTGTCTATTATATATTTTTAATGTATAAATAAATTTAAACACGCTAAAAGAATTATATAAATTACATAGCTCAAAATTTAATATTCTAGTTTTTTATTTATTAATTTTACTATTTAATATATATATATATATATATATATTATATATTATATATATATATATATATTATATAATATATATATATATATATATAATATATATTAATTCAATACACGAAAGAAAGAAAGAAATAAAGAAAATTATTTAACGTCCACGAGGCTAAAGATAACCTATGGGACATATTTCTTCTTCATTTGGTTGATGTATTAGACCCTTTTCTTGTGAAGCCTCACAATAAACACTCCCAACTTCTTGGCAAACCCTTCACTAAATAGATTATCCCAAGAGCTAGTTGCTAGAATATATGCATAACTTTCCCTGTTGTCTTTGAATGCCTCACATTCTAAAAGGAAGCATTTTTCTGTTTCCACTTTTCCGGAAGAACAAAATATACAAACTCTTTCCTCCCACACTTCTTTTGGCCTTTTCCAGTGCACTGTTTCACAACGAAGTTGATAAGAATTAGTCATTAACTGAGCAATAAGAATTTTGTCTCCCCAAGAAATATTAGCCTCTATGTACGCTTTTTGTTGATGATTATGAGTGGGATTAAACACTTCTATATAGTATTTTTTCTTTCTCCCTAGCTTCTTACCCCAAATACGCTTGTGGAACTTATCCATAACAAAAGCTTTTAAAAAAGTAATATATTAGCAAAAAAAACCATTTTGAAAGAATTATGTATTCAAACCAACTACCATTTTAAGTCTCTTAAATACATTGTAAGGAAAATACAATCTTGACTTAAATTATAGTACTATGTACAATAAACCTTGATTCATGGATCCAAATTAAAGCAACTGAGTCATGGATTCACATGCCAAATTAAATCTTACATCAATATGTTCCTCATATACAAACATGTGAGCATTCACACGCCATAAACATCAAGTATGCCATAACAAAAAGTAGATCTCACGCTGCAACCTGCAACTCATAACCAATGCAATGACAACCTAATCCTTTTCTGGCTGTAGCCTAGTCCAGGAGGGTGCAATTTTCTGAACCCTGTAATGCACAAATTCATTAATTTCCATAATCTCCATACGACTGACAAAGACATTTTCTTGGACTACTCCATATAGATATTGAGGCATATAAAAAGGTTGTAGTCTAAGTAGACTATTTTTTTGCCCTAAAAATAATGGAAAATATGGTAATATTTTGATAAAATCCGATAGGGATTTCTGTATCCAGGCTACAACTATTAAAATTCAAGGTTTCAGGTACGCAGGAGGTTTTTAATGGTTCTGAATCCATTTCCACCATCAAAAACATGATTCAAACACTGCTACTGCAAGATTTTTTGAATTTGTTTTTGCCCGGATTTCGACCACTTTTGACCCTCCGAGCAATTCCTCTGCCTCTGTAAATGATGCCTATAAAAAGGGGTATTCAATAAAAATATATGTTATTTTATAATAAGAAGGTAGAGAAAGGGGGTTCAACAAAAAGATTTTGGGAGGTTTTTGTCAATATCGAGTGAGATTAGGGGTATTATTCAAAATTTTCATGAACACAGGTGCTATGACATAGTTTAACTAAGTGGATACCCATGGGTTCAAACTATCTAAGATTTTGTATTAAACCAATTTATGATGATGTTAATGATTCAAATTGGCTTATAATGAAAGTGGAGAAAATAATTAAAAAATGGTATAACATATGGTTATGTCATGAAGTAGGTTAGTATTTACAACATATGTGATTGTAGCTCCTGTTTAGGAGATGTCACTTGCATTCATTCCAAAATTTGTTATTGAGAAAATAAGGAAGATGAGTGTTAAGTTTTATGGTCAAGGGATAATCGGAAAAGAAGTATAAATTTGGACACACGGAAGAAATTATGCTTCCAAATGAGTTAAGTGAATGGGATATAAAAGACATTTATTTATTTACTATTTTTTTTTTTAATGTTCGACATTAGTGAGGCTACATCATGGTCATGTCCAAGAATAACAACATAATAGGGCAGGGAATTGAACTAGTGATTTAACATCTAGGAGTGTCTTAACAACACACCCAATCATCGTCTCTCCAAGGCTTTGTGGACATAAAAGACATCCATTTATTTATTAAAGCTTTTGTGGTAAATTGTGTGTAGAGGCACATATCTATGAATGTTTGGGTGTGTGGTTAAGAATTGCATTAGAAGGCCCTCTAAGTTTCATCTTAATGTATCAATAATCTAGAAAGTAGTTTTAGCATCTTCCTTGATCACTAAATGGTTCGTGTGGAAGGTGGGAAAATATAACAAGATTAAATTGGGAGAAGATTAATAGGTTGGATATAATGCAAATCATAGTGTTTAAGAGCTTAATCCAAACTCAAAGAGGTAAAAGTTTGTTTAAGCTATGTCAAGAGGTGCAATGCTTTCATTAATGTGGAGACAAGAATAAAAATCTACTAGTAAAAATAATCTTGTTGATGGTGAAATTGTAGAGTGGGAAACTTACTTAGCAAGCCTTCATATAAGTAATCCCATGAATGGTTGTCACCCTTCTATAATTGTTTGATAATGGAAAAATAAAATTTAAAACTCTTTTAATATAAAACATCAAAACTTAAAAAGTGACCTTTTTATTTATAATAAAAAAGAAAAGAAGAAAAACAAGACAAGCAAATAAAAACATTTTCATATATTAACTTATATATTTTTTTCTGAATTTAGGCTTCTGTAATCCATATTACATTAAGAAGAGTCTTTTTGGTATAAATCACATAGGAGAAAATATTTCCGACGCGTTTCGAACCAGCTAGTGTGGTTCATCATCAGCACCAGATGAAGATGCAGATCATGGCACAAGCTTAAATATTCTTTTTGTGTGCATAATTTTTCTTTTTATATTAAACGAAAGAAAAATACCTTCATCGAGAAAAAACATTTGCAAAGCCAACCATGATTTTTTATTTTTAATCGTAAATTTCTAGTGAAGGAATAACTAATAATAATAGATAATTACAATGGCACTCATAAATATAGAGCGTAAATTAAATCAGAAGAATGTAATGGTTACATGTTCAATTTTTTTTTAAACTTTAAAATTAGATATTTTAGGTCTTAAACTCTTGATTAAGAGCTGGTGTTGACTTAGACTCTCAATGTAGATATTTTATAATCTCTTTTATGAGAGTTTGATTTCATCATTCATGCATCTTCAATAAAAAAAAGGTGACACTTACACATTAAAGGTGTGCATGATGAGTTAATTTGGTTGAAGAATCAAACATTTATTCACCAAATTAGGATATAAGGAGTGTGAAACTATAAGATTCTTTCACAACCCTTAGTAAATGTTTTTCAATGAATTTGTAAAACCTTAGAATTCACTATACTAAATGTTCTTCAATGAATTTGTAAGACCTTAGAATTCACTAAGTACCCATCCAAACTGGGTCCTTTGTCCTTCTTGAAAGAGTAAAGGACCTTTTGAAGCTCATCTTCAAAAACTTCCTCCATTAACCATTAGTATTATTTTCCTCAATTACAATGCACCATTAGTATTATCTTCCTCAATTACAAAGCAAGGAAAACAATATGTCATCTTTATTATCTATAATTTCTTTGCCTCTGCTCATAAATTTATTTGAAATGTTCCACTCTTGATTAGAACAACTCCAAAAAACTTGACATCATTGAGCATGTAATGATTCTCGAAAAAAGTAGTTGCATTTATCCTATTACCTAAAACTAGTAAAATCATTTATATTTTTATCCTTCTAAAAAAGCCATAAATCTTTGCTCCTAAATCCTCAGGTTTCCTCGTTGTCAAGCAATATTTTCCTTTTTCCTTTATCCGACTATTTTATCTTATTTTAAAAACCTTCATGATGATAACCAAAAAACTCATGAAGATAAATTTCTAGCTTAACTTCAACAACAACGATTTCCTTCTCACCTTTCACATTGTTTATCATGGGCCTAAGACAATTGTTTGCTTGACCTTTTCTAGGTTGCTGTCAAAATATAAAGCTACAAAATTTTGAAGAGAACCATCAAAAGGGACCCACTTTTCCTTAATCAAAGTGATAGAATCTTCCCTCTCCAACTAGCTAGAATTGAACTTGAAACGACTAGGATTCGTCCTACCAACCAAGGTCAATTCTAATAGAACATCGAAGTGACCTTACTTATCATTAGAAGCACCCCATTATCTAATGTGTACCTAATCATTTATCATTGAATTATATAGAAGAAACCTATCAAGTATTTTTGCAATTCTCTTTACCCCCATGCTTTTATTGCTCTAGGTTGGCCTTATTTTTATAGGTTCTATATCATACAACCCTACTTCTTCAAGCCTCCTTATGAGCAAATTAGAAATATTTACTATCAAGCTAAGCCACTTCACCCCAAATTTCATATCTCGCCAAGGAAAAGCTTAATTTCCCTCTTATAATTACATGTTATTGCATATTATCCCTATCACTCCTACTTAATATGACAATTATGTTAGTATTGAATGTGCTAACCAATTAGTGGTTCTTGAGTTGAATATATTTGAAACGATAGACAAGAATGAAAACTAATATCACATAAGAAATTTACAACCTAGTATTGGGAACTATACTTTTTTCTCACAATTCACTCTTAAATATATATTTTGTGATGATAATGACATTATTCTAGTTTCATCCTTGACGAAATCACTAGGGTAGTTTATCTAAAATAGAAGAATACTTTTTTGACATTTTCGTACAAGAAATAAATAACACTATAGAACAATGCATTAGAGCCATATTCATAAGACCAAAATGTTAAATTTTGTAGCTATGGTCGATCCTCATAATTAATATTTTTGGGCCTTGAATTATATAAGAGATGTTCTTCATGTCATTTTATTTTAGCCCTTGAAAATATATAATGTAAGACATGTTCTTCATGTTGAATTCAAATTTTGAATTTCAAATATTAAATTTTTGGCTCCAAAACATAATGTCGTCCCTCCAATAAGTCAAGTTGGATTTCCCCTATGGCTAAACCCATTCAACTTCTTAGATAAGTATAAGTAAAGGGTTCGACCTCCTCCAAAAGGCAACTTGATCATATTCAACAGAGAGAGAATTCAAACCATTTGAGGTAGTACTTTGGACAAACCTAAGGAAAAATATTGGATAGGTCCAAGGAAAGACAAAAGGACAGATCTAAGGAAAAAATATGAGGTGGAACACAAAGATCTTACACTTATCTAAAGGGAAGTTTGAATAGGTGTGACCAAGGTTGTGTTTGAATTTATGTTGATTTGATGTATCTCCGTTGAAATTAATGATTTCTCTCAGAAAAGGTTGTTGGGTTTTTCCCCCATGTGGGTTTTCCTAGGTGTTGAAGCCTCGAAAATCGTTGCCTCAACATGGGGGAAAACCACCCAGTCCGGACCTTGATTGGAAGCTCCTTTTCCATTTGGAGTAGTGGCTCTGACTGGGGATAATGGGACCAATTTCCCAATCTGTTTAATGCTTGTGCTAAATGGGGTAATGTGTGATGTGTTTAGAGTAGTGTTTTAAGCTAATGGTAATCTAGTTTAAACTAATCAATCACAAATGCATTTAACTTCTAATTTCTAAAAGCTATCTAATCATAATATACCCAGGATAAAATTGATGCATGTGATCTAGAATAATTTCTAAAAGCAATTGGTAATAAATATCATTCAATTATGATTAGAAGTGAATCCATTTTAACAATAATTGTTTCGTATAAAAAGTTAGTCGAAACAATTATGAAAATATATCGCATAAAGAGTTATTCATATATTCAGCAAAAAAAAAAAAAAAAAAAAAGATCATCACCATACAGAAGTGCAACAATGATAATCAAGATTCAGACTTTCATACATCAATAATTCGAAAAGAAAAGATTGCTTAATACATAAGTAAAAAGGATTACGGGACAAAAGTACCATTTATAATACGTTCTACTCATGTGTTTCAGCAATATTGATCTATCTTCAATCCATTCAACATCATCTAAGAGTACAAAAGTGCAATTTCAGTAGAAGATACTAAATCAAATAAAAATAAATCATGTTCCATATGTTTCATGAGAACTTCCTGAAAGGGATAGAAGTGCATGTTTTGAAGAGAGTTTTTGATAAAATTATGGACCCCTCTCTAAATGCATGAGAGGGGTTTAAATACTAAAACTATAAAACTAAAAATAGATTATAACAAAAATAGTTGAGGAGGTTTAAACGACCTGCCTCAATTTATGCAAAAATAAAATCAGAATTAAAGTAAACAAGGTGACTAACTATGTTGCATTCCATCCTTTAGATCGCAAATATCCACCATAGGCTTCAGTTGTGTAGGCCGACTGACTTCATCTTTCAACTATCTATCGAATATGACATCGGTCAGTGCTGGTGCCATTTTCTCGGCAGAAGTGGTTAGGCATCGTAGGGTCATCCATTGGCTGTGAGGCTTGACCAAATGTTGCCAATATGCCTCCCAGTCTAGCCTGGTCGTTTGCCTTATTACTTCTGCTTTTTCTTCCGCTACCTGTTTCCATTGTTCTTTGAGCTGTTTCACATCTAGAAGGGACACTAGAATGGACTCTGCTACTAGATTGGCACCATGCAAATTCTCATTGCTATTTTCTATGATAATGTTTGTTGCTGCCACTGCATGTGCTGTTGCCTTTTTTGCTTCTTTTAGCCGAGAATCCCAGCTTGCAAAGTAAATTTCTTTATGTGATTCTTCTAGCTTTGGCAGGTCGGCTTTTCTCCCCTCTATATTTTTCCAGGCGATGTGATCAGAGACATTTGTAAAGATCTCATCATATTCAAGTCGCATTTCTACGACTTGACTTGTAAGTTTATTACTTGTTTCACAATAAGATTTCCAATGTGAAATCTTCTGGCACAGTAATTCTTTATGATGTGTCAACTGGGAATTAAGTCCAAGTGCTTCGGTAATAAACTGATCAATTTTTGGATCGTCTTTATGTATATCAATTATTGCCTGCACCTATGCTTATTTCTTGGCTATGCTAATTCAATGTTCTATTTTCATCTGTTCAAATTCCCATTGAAGCTTGGCCAACTGTATCTTTGCCTGTTGGCCGGATTTGACTTGCTGTAATTGTTGATCAAGCAACGTTATTTTATTTTCCTTTTCTCTAAGCAACATTTGGACTTTTGTTGCTTTTTCTATCGTCATTGTTGCATAAGCACCTGAACACTGCAAGAGTCTAGTTAAGTTTGCAGATGGATCGACAGGCGAGTCCTTCCATAGAAAATCCATTAATTCATTTTCAAGGGTAATAGAAGCTCTAGAGTCCAATTTTATTTTCTTTCTTTTCCTTTTCACCATGACCTTATGTTGTGGGCTATAAAATACATTCAGAGGGGGTATTTCTTCAATCTTCAGAATTATTTCGGAGGTGGGGGTAACAGGGTATGCTCTACTTCTAGTTCTTTTGTAGTTTCTTCCACTGTAATTTCCAGAGCTTTTTCCTGTTGAGGAGTTTGCGACTCTGGCACTTGTTTCTCTATATTAAGACTTTTATTAAAATTATCCCACTCTTCCTCTAAGTCAATTACCGTGGGTTTTATTGTTTGTGTAGAGGTAGTCGGGATTTCAACCTGCTTGCTAGCTGAAGCTTCTTCAGTTATCTTTTGTGTAGATTGGGCCGTATCCTCGATGCTCCTGCTTTTTCCATTCTCTGATGAATGTCGTGATTCCCTGATAGATTTTTCTTGAGACTCTACTCCAGAATTGGATTTGGAATTTCCTTTGGAGTCACCTTCTATAGTCACACTGGGAGTAGGCTCCCTTATTGGTTTAATTGACATTTGGTCCAATGGGACCATTGCCAGCCTTCTTTCTCTGTAACTGTAAAACCTTTCCAGATCTTCTTGGTCAAAAATTAGTTGTGCCATATGCTTCGCCTCTGCAAAGGTGTTTTTCTATAAAATGATATCATCAAAAACATCCTCTTCATTAGTGAATACTTTTATTTTCACCGGAGTGGTGAAATTCTTGACAGTGCCAAACAGGTCATACTGTCGTCTGGAGAATTTGGGTAATTGCAAAGATAGCATGTTCTCTGCTTCTTTGAATGCATGTCCCAAGTCGTGCAGTGCAAATGCTCTGCACTGTACAGGGAATGCAGGCCAAATGGACTTCTTTGACTCTTTCAATGTATGGCTCATTCCTCCCTCACTAGTTGTCTGATAGGTTATCTCCCTAGCCATCAATTTATCTGGAATTAGTATGGGAGGATGTGGGGGGAGGTGATGCTGCCAAAAACTCTAATATATGTAAATGTTTCCTCCCTGAACCATCTGGCCACTAGGAGGATATCAACTTCAACTTCTTTGGAAAACCTCGGGGCATCTCGATTATACAACTGCTTGTAAATAGGGAGCATAACTCCATGACAAATCTTGAAAAAATGTGGTTGAAAATTGGATTCCCACATGACCTTGTGGTACACATGAATGGGAAGTGGATTCTGAACAATCCATTTCCATCCCATAATGGGGAACTTTGAACTAAAACAAATAGCGTCCATAACATAGGTGCTCATAAAAAAATGGAGGGTAAAACCTCGAAGCAATACTTCTTCTCCTTCTATACTCGATAATTATTTTTGCTAAATTGTCTGACAAGATTTGGGCCCAATTCATAATAGTTGCGTTAACGACTGCGTCTATTAATGACAACCACTCCTGAGAGAAATTGGTACTATCAGGTCTGCCAAACAGTCTACACAACATAGCTGTATCAAAACTATAAGGGGGACAAATAGATGCAGTAGTGTACATAGCATTTTTGTCCTTCTTGATTTTCTCTTCATTATTCGACTAGGCGCGGGTGCAATCCACTGGGTCGCTATTCTCTTTAGCAAAATTTTCTACGAATTTCTTGTTGTAGATGACCTGTGGCTTTGGTAGGTGGTACATAAGCCGTAAATTATCTGGGGTAAAAGATCCGATGACCCCTTGGCTTCTCGTCTTTAATTCCCTGTTTGAGATGTCTACTTAATTGATAACCCATTTTACCATGTTGGTATAAGGGATTATCTTCAGCCAATTGGCTATGTGGTGCAAAAATGAGCAAGCTGTCTCTAACATGGAAGCGTCTGAGTAATCTCATCCATCAACTATAACATTTGTTTCCATAATACTCGGTTCTTCCTCCTCCAGTATTTTATACATAGTCTCCCATGTAGAGGCTCCTCCCTCTCTGCTGCATGTGGTGTCTATGAACAGGAGAGTCATCTCTGTCTTCTCATAGGCTACAGCCTTGCCTTTCTTCCCCATTGTTCTCAATGCTCTGCTCTACAGGTTTTTCCTGAAATGAAGAACAACAACTATCAAACACTCAAAGATGAACGTAAAAATGAAATAATGTAGATAGCTTGTAGGGGTGGTAAAAGAAGCATTATTTGAACGCACGTAACAAGATATCGTATCAAGCTAAATGAATTTTCACACATAAATGCAGTTATTTCCCACTAATGATCACTAATGATTCGTTACCCCTTATCTTTATTGCTCATAAATGTTTGTGTTGAAAAATGGGATGAAAGATTCTAGGGTGGCGAGCCATTATACTGCGATGATAGTGATTGTGTGATTTGCAAAGAAATATCGCAGATCGCAATATCGCAAGATGTGCCTTTTAGCATTCTTACCTCCTATTGTGTGTTTGCGAGATGTGAGATGCGACCTGTCCATTAGTTGTTTCACGTATGGTTAATTGCTAGGTTCATCCTATGCAATAGACTTTACGGACTCGAAATATTTTCTTTTAATACTCTAAGGTGTGGGTCTGGGCGCGAATCACATTTCACAATATCGACTTATGGTAAGTGAAAAGTGTTTTCTTGAATACTCAAAATGTGATGTGATAAAAGTCAAAGTGCCATCGCGGTTTCGCAACTCGTAAATCTTGCTATATCGTATTTAAGAGAGAGCTCTTTATGGGTCGTGATATGCAATGTGAGACTTAAGCCTAAAAATCTTAAGGACTTCCATTTTTGTTGGATTTTATGATAATTTAGGCCATGGAGCCCTTCTTTCAAACGCTTTGCTTGATTTTGGAGGTTTTTTAGAAAGGTTCTTTAGTGGGTTTTAGACATGCTATATATGAAAAGGTAAGTCTTTAGTAGTTCCCAAAAAGGTTTTTTGATTGTTATCTTTGCTTTATTCAAAAAAATAAAAGAAATGACTAAACGCTAAGTTTTGTTTTTTTTTGAATGAAAATTTTTGAAGGGTTCCCATTTAGTTAATGTAATGTTAACTACTATTATTAACAAATGGGGGGTTGTTGAATACCACAACAATTGGCGATTCACTTGGAAGAACCAATTATCTCTAAGAGTTTTTTGAAATTTCTAAAACTTCCAAAATAAAGATAGTCTTGCAAATAAAACAAATTATATGGAATATAAGGTAAGAATAATTTCTTTTGTAATAAAACAATCATCTGCCTAACTACCATTCTTTTGACTATTCTTTTCTTATAAAAAGTAACATTGTCTACATTAGTCTTTACTTGGTTTTTTAAAGATAAAACCCATGAGTCTCTCCCTGGATTGGTTTTTGGTTTACTCCGTTGTCGTAGGTAGAGCCTCTGCTGCCAGATGGCATTCATAGCCTCGACAGGATTACCTTTTAACCAACAATGACCCAGTATTCCACTTAAATCAGAATGAAATTTTAAAGATAAGTTCATAAGTATACTTATTGCTCTTTTTATTTTTTGAAGTAATTCATTTTTTTCTTCAGATTTTCATCTGTATTTCCTAAAGGACAATGTCTTGGTTTGGTGAGCAACATTGACAATGCCATTCACTTGATTCGTAACTTAACTGAACAAGTTGGCTCATGATGAGACCCCTTGTCTTTTGATTATTATAATCATAAGCCATTACCCTGTTTTGATATGCAGTTTTGGTAATGTCAGTTCAGTTATAATCTTATGATCATGGTAAGATGGCTCTTGATGAGACCTCATATCCTTTAAGTTTAGGTATATTTTAGAATTCCATTCTAAAAATGAAAACTAACAAATTGGGGAGGATCATTGGCCCCTTAATAGATTTTGGATGACAGTTGAAGAGTTTTTAGAGATGCCTTTATGGAGAGAGACTTTGCTTTGTATAGATACTTTTCTAGACTGATATAAAGGAGTAGTTTCTCTTTTAAAGTTAAGCTTCATCAAAATCAAATAATTAAGGAGGGAGACAGTCAATTTAAAATTAGTCAAACTTAACTATACATTTCATATGTGAAGATTACTTTCATAAAAATCTTTACTTATATAAGCGAAAAGTCAAAATTGAAAAGAGACTATCTTTTGTAAAACCAAAAGTGAATGCTTTCAATGAATTGGCATTATTATTTCTAAAGATTTTTTTTTTTTATTTTTTTAACTATGGGCAATAATATACAGTGAACAATAGAGATCATCTTCTATTGAAAGTATTTCTTTAGGACTTGTCCATTAACAGGTAGAGATTCTCTCTTACCTGATAAATCCTGTAGCAGAAAAGTTGATGGGCCTAACTGTTCCACAATCTGAAATGGGTCGAGCCACATTTGTTGGAACTTGGTATGCTTACCTTTCTCTTCATGGGATTTATCCCATTTCAATACTAGGTCTCCGAGTTGGAAAGATTTTGAAGCTACAAAATTTGAATCAAAGGAGGCTTTGACTAATTGTTTATAATGTGCATGCGTGGTCTTGGTGGTCCTGGCTTTTTCCCTTTCCTCTTCAAGCTTAAGAATTTGTAATTGTCTAACCTGCATATATGAGGAAGGGGATTCTCCAATGAATTGAACTAACGCTAGGGAGGGAATGGCTACGTTGGTTGGTAGGACCGCTTCTTTCCCATAGACCAACTTAAAAGGAGAAGTGTCGATGGAGGCTTTCTGAGTTATTCGATCTACCCATAGAGCAAACACTAAAGACCTATGCTAGTTCTTTTGGCGTTGGTCAATAGTACGTTTAATAATCCTGATGAGATTTTTGTTTGTGGATTCGACTAGTCCATTTCCTTGTGGATAATAATTTGTTGAATACTTAAGCTTAAAACCTCTTTTAAGATAAAATTATATCATAGCATTGCCTGAAAAATAAGATGCATTATCAAACATTAACGTAGATGGTAAGCCAAATCTAGTGATGATAAATTGATCTATAAATTCAATAATATTTTTTGAATTGGCTACCTTCAGTGGGATTGCCTCTACCCATTTGGTGAAATAATCAGTGGCTATAAGAATGTATCTATGATGTTTAGAAGAATGAGGAACGATCTAACCTATTACATCCAACCCCCATTGTTCAAATGGTTTGTCGATGTTGACAGGTTGTAACAGTAGCGCGGGTTTTCTTTGTCTTCCAACAACTATTTGGCAAACCTTACATCTTCTTACATAACTGTGTGCATCTTTGAATAGAGTTGGCCAGTAATAGCCATCATGTAGGATTTTATATGCCATAGTGTCACCTCCAAAGTGACCACCAGCTAGTCCATCATGAAGTTACTGCAACACCTTTTTCTGCCTCAGGTTTTTCAAGACATTTAAGTAAAACAGAATTACAATTTCTTCTGAAAAGTACGTCGTTGAAAATATGATATTGCCTTTCTTTTAATCCCAAGGCTCTTTTCTTTGTGTAATTCAATTAGGCTGGTGCATATCCATTTTTCAAGTAAAATATGATATCATCATACCTTGATTCTGTGTCGTTGAGGCTTAACTCATAGATTTTTACATCGTCACCTGGATGCTGAAACTCTGATAGATTGAAGTGCCCGCCAACATCTTGTAGAAACCTTGACATTTTACAATTTTAGCTAGTTTAATTTCTATGTCATATTCTTGCAGGGCAGTGACCTAGTTTGCTCTCTTTTCTCCTACGTCCCTTTGTATTAAAAGATTTCTTAGTATTGATAAGGGTACTATGACTTTAGTATGGGTTTTGAGGAGAAAAGGTCTGAAGTGTTTTATAGATTTGAAAACAGCAAAAGCTTGTTTTTCAACATCTGAGTAATTTAATTCATCTCCTTACAAATTGCAGCTAAAGAAAGAGATTGGAGCTTCAACCTTATCCTGATTTTCTTGTGTTAATATGGCCGCATATGATTTCTCAGAAGCGAAAGTATATAAAATGAAATGTTTGGAAAAATTCAGGGTTGCTAGAGATGGGGCGTTAATAATCGCTTGTTTTATCAAGCCAAAAGCTTCATGTTCTGAATGTCCCCATTTAAACAAATAATTTTTCTTTATCATGGATTGAAGAGGTAAAACAATTCTTGAGAAGTCAGGGGCAAATATTTTAACAAAATTTATTTGACCTAGGAAAGTTTGCATTGAATTCTTGTTATGTGGTAAAGGTATTTCAGAAATTTCTCTAATTTTGTCAGGGTCAATATGAATTCCTGCCTTGGAAACAATTAATCCAAGGAGATTTCCTTCACTTAACGCGAAAAAAGACTTTTTGGGGTTCACAGAAATTCCATAGCTTTAGCAACGTTCAAAGATTTGTTTCAAGTCTCTTAGATGATTATTGCGCTCTTTGGAGTATACTGTTATATCATCTAAGTAGATCACTACTGATTTATTTACCAAACCTTTGAAGGCTATATCCATGGCTCTCTGGAAAGTAGCACCAACGTTGATAAGTTAAAATGGCATCTTCTGATAAGCATAAGTGCCCCATTTTGTCCTGAATGTAGTTTTCAGCTGGCCATCTGGATGTACTAAAATTTGATTATAACCTGAGAATCCATCCAGGAAAGACATTAGTTCAGAACCTGCTACTGATTGCAAAATATGCTCCATAAGAGGTAATGGGAAATTGTCCTTTTGGAAAGCTTTATTGAGGTTGCGTAAATATATACATATTCAAATATCGCCATTCTTCCTGACTGGGACAAGATTGGAAACCCATCGGGAGTGTCTGACAGGAAAAATAATTTTGGCTTTTAGCAGTTTATTCAACTTAGATTTAATTTGACTTTCTAAATTAGGATGGATTTTCCTCAATTTTTGCTAAATAGGTCTTTCGTCAGATATCATGGGAATAGTATGTTGGATAATAGAGGTGTCGTATGTTTTTAGATCTTCACAGTTCCATGCAAAGATACTCTTATATATTTTCAACAAACTTATAAAAGCTGTTTTTTCGTCTGGAATAAGACCTAGACCTAAGTTAACGTTTTGAGGTTTTAAATCAGTCCCAAGATTAATCAATTCAAACCTTAGAGTTGAACTCTGAAGTTTTGAATTAGTATATCGTTTAAATCTATCTTTGAGGTCATATCAATATTCCAACTTAACTACGGATTTTGGTATAGCATTAATGACCATTTCTTGTTTAAGTTGGTTATCATGTTGATCTTCATCAACGATCTGGTCGTCGTATGAGCCTTCTGAGATCGGGAAGCTTATGATATCCAGATCGTTATTAAAGAATCTCGAGTTGGTGATATTATCAGGGATGGAAGGCCTAAAGATTAATTCGATGGAGAATCGATATAGGGTATAATCTTATGGAGGGATAAGCTTGGAAGAAACATTAGCTAGAAGATCGACACTAGCATTCTGGAATATTGGGATAGGGGAAATATTAAACACAGTAAAGTGGAGATTCAGATCTTGAACTAATGACTGATAATGTTTCAAGTGTCCTGATAAACAATGTATAGTGTTTCTTACTTGTTTTATGACAATTTTTGAATCCTTGAACACTTGGAGGTATTTTATGTTAAGGCCAATTGCCTTATACAAACCTTGAACTAGTGCCTCATATTCAACAGTATTGTTGGTGCAATCAAATTCAAGTCTGCATGCTAGCATAGTTTTCTCCCCCTCTGGGCTAACTAAGATGAAACCTACTCCTGCTCCATCAATGGATTTAGATCCATCAAAAAATAATTTCCAAAATAAAGATTTAATTACAGGTTTATCTACAAAATTTACACATTTAGAAGTGTCTGTTTGGGAAAAATTTTCAATTTGAGAGACAACAGAGTTTTCTAAGAAAGGTAAAATATGAGCATTGAAATTCCCTAGAAATGATTCTATAGAATAATTTCCAATGATATTGTTGCTATATGCAACTGGTTCGTTTTCTCCTTCGAATTATGTCACTATGAACTTCTGATGTTTCTCATAATCAACCCTTATTTGATTTGGTTTACCGTTATAAGGAAGCCACATGTTCGACCAGTCAGTTGCAAAATAACCATGAAGTTTTTCTGACCAGTCTCTACTAAGGATTAAACCATAGAACTCAGGAATGTCAACTACAAGTATGTAGATGACTTGGCAAACTTTGGGGTTCGATGAAAGTCTAATGCTTTCTTGATTAAGTTCCCCGACGACTTCTACTTAAGAGCAATCTAACTGAACTATTCGTACAACAGATTTCTGAGGTTGAACATTCAACTTCTTACAAACTGTTCTGGGAAATATGTTAGATGAAGCTCTGGAATCAACCAGACAATTGTGTAAGTTTGTGTTAAAGACTTCAAAAGTAAAAATAAAAGGCGGAGTGTGTGATTTTTATCTTCCTCCAATTAAAGCTATATCAGTTGGATCTATTTTATTCAAAGAAGCACTAGGGGGACTTCCCTTTTCTTGGGCAGCTTGCGAGATTATGACTGCAGGAAGTGGTGCAGTAAGTACTGCTTTAAGTTCTTTCAGAAGTAACTTCTGTTGATGTTTCAATTTGCTAAGCTCATGAAATGTAATGTTTTCCCTAGTTTTCTTCATATCATCGATAATATTATATTTCATTTCATCAGAAACTATCAAATTTTTAGAGAAGGAGAAGGATCCAATTGAGTAGGTGTTGTCTGAGTGGATTTTGGTACAAATTTCTTACCTATTGCTTTATCCCTAGTGGGTGGCATTGAAGCCTTCTGTTTTGGATTTGTTTGTGACAATTCGACAAGATTTTTACTTCGAGTAATGACAGGTAAGGCTTCTTAAGTTTCTTCATCGAGAAGTATAAAATCTCACATCCCTTGTAACTATGCTACTTCCTCCTCGTCCATTTGTTCTTCGCTAGGTGAAACTTCATCCTCATCTGACTCGGAATTTGATATGGCATTTGGAGGCTTAGGATCAATGGGAGAATTCCTTTTGAATGGTATGAAAGGTTTTTTAGAGGAATCTCTGCTACTTGTTTCTTAATATCAACCATTTCATTAAACATGGTTTTGAGGACTTTATGTAATCCTTCAAGATCAAAAGGATTTGTCAGTGGTTTCTTTTTAGAGTCATCTATGAAGGTTGCTTTCTTAGATTTCCGTTCTTCTAATGTGTTTCTTTTTTTGATAATTAGGATGCGTTTTTCTACAGCTATTGCCTCTTTCATATTTTCTGCCAAGGTTGGTTTGGCAACTCTATCAACAAAGATAGTTGTGTTTGACGGCAGAGTAGAGATGTACCACTCATTTTGAACCTCATCGCTAGGCTTAGATGCCATTGGTATTTTATTCAATAATTTATTGAAGCGAGAGTTGAAGTCCTTGATAGGTTCTCTTGGCTCAGCTTTCAAATTGGAGATAGCATTAATTAAGGTAGTTGTAGATCTATCATCTCCAAACTTTGTTAAAAATTGCTCTTGAAAAGCATCCCAACTTTTAATAGAACCTGATGGTAACAAAAAGTACCATGATCCTGCTGCTCCCTGTAAAGTATATGGGAATAGTCTTACAACTGTGTCTTCCTCCTCCACTTGATTCAAGTTAATGGACAACATAAAATTATTTATATGTTCCTCAGCCAATAGGCCATTATCAAGATTGAATTTGGGCAGCCATTTTTTTGGATGTGCCCGTAATTGATGTAAAGGAGAAGCCTTCCTAACAACCCCTAGGTTTGTCCATGGCCTTTGAGGATTTTGTGGGGGATTCTGAGCCATTTCTGGTATGTGGGTAGGGGAAGGTGTTGTAGTAGGGTTTGAAGGTGATTGGGTAGAGGAAGATATAGCTCATGTACCTGTGTGAATCACGATCTGGAGTGGTGAGATGGATGATTGATCTTGTGAGGGTATAGATGGGATGGATGTTCAGATGATGATAAAACCTCACTGTGAGATTCAGATGGTGTCTTCTTAGCTTTCTTCTGGCTTGGAAGAGGAAATTTGAACAAAGGTATTCCGAACTTTTCGCTATGTGCTCTTGTTAACGGCCGAGATGGAGTGAACTGAGAAGTAACACTATCCTGAGATATCTTAGATTCTTCTTGTGATAGCGAAATTCCCTATATTTGTGAATAAAATATTGAACTTCAGGGGCTTCGGTAAGAGAAGAAAGCTCTGGATCGATTGGGTTTTCAACAAAGGGTTGTATAATATCCTGTGCAACTTCTTGCTTGGGGTCAGGGTATTTATAAGACTTTCGAGAAGTTGGAGGAGAGGGTGAGGGAGTTTTACTCTTAGAATGGCCTGTTAATTTGGATTTACTTGCCATTCATAGTCCATGCCCTCCTTCTAGCGCCAAAATATTGAAGCCTCAGAAAGCGTTGCCTCAACATGGAGGAAAACCACCTGGTTCAAACCTTGATTGGCAGCTCCTTTTCCATTTGGAGTAGTGGCAAAGACTGGGGATAATGGGGCTAGTTTCCCAATTTGTTTAATGCTTGTGCTAAATGGGGTGATGTGTGATGTGTTTAGAGTAAAGTTTTAAGCTAATGGTAATCCAGTCTAAACTAATCAATCAAAAATGCATTTAACTTCTAATTTCTAAAAGCTATCTAATCATAATATACCCGGGATAAACTTGATGCATGTGATCTACAATAATTTCTAAAAGAAATTAGTAATAAAGATCATTCAATTACGATTAGAAGTGAATCCGTTTTAACAATAATCATTTTGTATAAAAAGTTAGCCGAAACGATTGTGAGAAATATATTGCATAAAGAGTTATTCATATAATCAGCATAAAACAAAGATCATCATCATACAGAAGTGCAATAACGATAATCAAAATTCAAACTTTCATACATAAATAATTCGAAAAGAAAATATTGCTTAATACATAAGTAAAAAGGATTATGAGATAAAAGTACCATTTATAATACGTCCTGCTCATGTGTTTCAGCAATATTGACCTATCTTCAACCCATTCAACATCATGTAAGAGTAAAAAAGTGCAACTTCAATAGAAGATGCTAAATCAGATAAAAATAAATCTTGTTCCATATTTCACTAGAACTTCCTGAAAGGGATAGAAGTGCATGTTTTGAAGAGAGTTTCAGATAAAATTATGGACCCCTCTCTAAATGCATGAGAGGGGTTTAAATACTAAAACTATAAACCTAAAAATAGATTATTACAAAAATAGTTGAGGAGTTTTAAACAACCTGCCTCAATTTATGCAAAAATAAAATCAAAATTAAAGTAAACAGGGTGACTAACTATGTTGCATTCGATCCTTCAGATCGCAAATATCCACCATAGGCTTTAGCTGTGTATGTCGGCCGACTTCAGCTTTCAAATGTCCATCGAATACGGCATCGATCAGTGTTGGCGCCATTTTCTCGACAGAAGTGGTTAGGCATTGCAGGGTCATCCATTGCCTGTGAGGCTTGACTAAATGTTGTTAATAAGCCTCCCAGTCTAGCCTGGTTGTTTGCCTTGTTACTTCCGCTTTTACTTCCACTACCTATTTCCATTGTTGTTCGAGATTTTTCGCATCTGCAAGGAACTCTGGAATGGACTCTGCTACTAGATTGGCACCATGAAAATTCTCATTGATATTTTCTATGATAATGTTTGCTGCTAATGTTGCGACTGTTGTTGCCTTTTCTGCTTCTTTTAGCCGAGAATCCCAGCTTGCAAACATAATTTCTATAAACTAGAACTTCCTGAAAGGGATAGAAGTGCATGTTTTGAAGAGAGTTTCAGATAAAATTATGGACCCCTCTCTAAATGCATGAGAGGGGTTTAAATACTAAAACTATAGACCTAAAAATAGATTATTACAAAAATAGTTGAGGAGTTTTAAACAACCTGCCTCAATTTATGCAAAAATAAAATCAAAATTAAAGTAAACAGGGTGACTAACTATGTTGCATTCGATCCTTCAGATCGCAAATATCCACCATAGGCTTTAGCTGTGTATGTCGGTCGACTTCAGCTTTCAAATGTCCATCGAATACGGCATCGATCAGTGTTGGCGCCATTTTCTCAACAGAAGTGGTTAGGCATTGCAGGGTCATCCATTACCTGTGAGGCTTGACTAAATGTTGTTAATAAGCCTCCCAGTCTAGCCTGGTTGTTTGCCTTGTTACTTCCGCTTTTACTTCCACTACCTATTTCCATTGTTGTTCGAGCTTTTTCGCATCTGAAAGGAACTCTGGAATGGACTCTGCTACTAGATTGGCACCATGAAAATTCTCATTGATATTTTCTATGATAATGTTTGCTGCTAATGTTGCGACTGTTGTTGCCTTTTCTGCTTCTTTTAGCCGAGAATCCCAGCTTGGGCAGGTCGGTTTTCTCCCCTCCTCTGTATTTTTCCAGGCGATGTGATCAGAGACCTTTTTAAAGTTCTCATCATATTCAAGTCGCATTTCTACGACTTGACTTGTCGGTTTATCACTTGTTTCGCAATAAGATTTCCAGTGTGAAATCTTCTGGCACAGTAATTATTTTTGTTGTGTCAACTGGGAATTAAGTCTGAGTGCTTCAGTAATAAACTGATAAATTTTTGGATCGTCTTTATGTAGATCAGTTATGGCCTGCACCTGTGATTCTTTCTCGGCTATGCTGATTCAATTTTTTATTTACATTTGTTTAAATTCCTGTTGAAGCTTGGCCAACTGTATCTCTGCCTGTTGGTTGAATTTGACTTGCTGTAATTATTTCTCAAGCAACGTTACTTTATTTTCCTTTTCTCTAAGCAACATTTGGACTTCTATTGCTTTGTCTATGGTCGTTGTAGCATAAGCACCTGCAAACTGCGAGAGTATAGTTAAGTTGGCGGATGGATCGACAGGCGAGTCCTTCCATAGAACATCCATTAATTCATTTTCAGAGGTAGTAACAGCTATATTGTCCAAATTTCTTTTCTTTCTTTGCCTTTTCACCACATCCTTATGTTTTGGGCTATAGAATACATCCAGAGGGGGTATTTATTCAATCTTCAGAATTATTTCGAAGGTGGGGGTAATAAGGATATGCTCTACTTCTGGTTCTTTTGCAGTTTCTTCCACTGTAATTTCCAAAGATTTTTCCTGTTGAGGAGTTTGCAACTCTGGCACCTGTTCCTCTATATTAAGACTTTTATTAAAATTATCCCACTCTTCCTCTAAGTCAATTACTGTGGGTTTTATTGGTTGTGCAGTGGTAGTCGGGATTTCAACCTGCTTGCTAGCTAAAGCTTCTTCAGCTATCTTTTGTGTAGATTGGATCGTATCCTCAATGCTCCTGCTTTTTCCATTCTGTAATGAATGTCGTGATTCTCCGATAGATTTTTCTTGAGACTCTGCTCCAAAATCGGATTTGGAGTTTTCTTTGGAGTCACCTTCTATCATCACACTAGGAGTAGGCTCCCTTATTGGTTCAATTAACAACTGGTCCAATGGGACCATTGCCAACCTTCTTTCTTTGTAGCTGTAAAACTTTTCTAGATCTTCTTGGTCAAAAAGCAGTTGTTCCATATGCTTCGCCTCTGCAAAGGTGTTTTTCTGTAAAAAGATGTCATCAAAAACATCCTCCTCATTAGTAAATACTTTTATTTTCACCAGAGTGGTGAAATTCTTGACAGTGCCAAACGGGTCATACTGTCGTCCAGGGAATTTGGGTAATTGCAAAGATAGCATGTTCTCTGCTTCTTTGAATGCATGTCCCAAGTCATGTAGTGCAAATTCTCCACACTATAAAGGGAAGGCCAAATGGCCTTCTTTGACTCTTTTAGTGTATGGCTCATTCCTCCCTCACTAGCTGTCTGATAGGATATCTCCCTAGCCATCAATTTATCTGGAACATAGTATGGGAGGATGTGGGGGAAAGTGATGCTACCAAAAACTCTGATAGATGTAAATGTTTCCTCCCCAAACCATCTGGCCATTTGGAGGATGTCAACTTTAGCTTCTTGGGAAAACTTGGGGGTGTCTTGATTATATAACCGCTTGTAAATAGGGACCATAACTCCATGGCAAATCTTGAAAAAATGTGGTTGAAAATTGGATTGCCACATGACCTTGTGGTACAAGTGAATGGGAAGTGGATTCCGAACAGTCCATTTCCACCCCATAATAGGGAACTTTGAACTAAAACAAATAGCATCCATAACATAGGTGCTCATAGAAAAAGGAGGGTAAACACTCAAAGCAATACTTCTTCTCCTTCTATACTCGATAATTATTTTTGCTAAATTGTCTGACAAGATTTGGGCCCAATTCATAATAGTTGTGTTAACGACTGCATCTATTAATGACAACCACTCCGGGGAGAACTTGGTACTATCAGGTCTGCCAAACAGTCTACACAACATAGCCATAGCAAACCTATAAGGGGGACAAATAGATGCAGTAGTGTACATACCATTTTTGTCCTTCTTGATTTTCTCTTCATTATTCAACGAGGCATGGGTGCAATCCACTAGGTCGTTGTTCTCTTTAGCAAACTTTTCTATGAATTTCCTGTTGTAGATGATCTGTGGCTCTGGTAGGTGGTACACAAGCCATAAATTATCCGGGGTAAAAGATCCAATGACCCCTTGGCTTCTCATCTTGAATTTCTTGTCTGAGATGTCTGCTTATTCGATAACACATTTTACCATGTCGGTATAAGGGATTATCTTCGGCCGAGCGGCTATGCGGTGAAAAAACAAGCAAGCCATCTCTAACATGGAAGCGTTTTAGGAATCTCGTCCATCAACTATAACATTTGTTTCCATAATCCTCAGTTGTTCCCCTCCAATATGTTATACATAGTCTCCCATGTAGGGGTTCCTCCCTCTTTGCTGCATGTGGTGTCTGTGAACAGGGGAGTCATCTCTATCTTCTTAGAGGCTACAACCTTGCCTTTCTTCTCCAATGTTTTCAATGCTCTGGTCTATAGATTTTTCCTAAAATGAAGAACAACAACTATCGAACACTCAAAGATGAACGTAAAAATGAAATAATGTATATAGCTTGTAAAGGTGGTAAAAGAAGCATTATTTGAACGCACGTAACAAGATATCGTATCAAGCTAAATGGATTTTCACACATAAATGTAGTTATTTACCACTAATGATTCGTTATCCCTTATCTTTATTGCTCATAAGTGTTTGCATCAAAAAATGGGATGAAAGATTCTAGGGTGGCGAGCCATTATACTGTGATGATAGCGATTGTGTGATTTGCGAAGCAATATCGAAAGATGTGCCTTTTAGAAGTCTTACCTCCCGCTATGTGTCTGTGAGATGTGAGATGTGAGCTATCCATTATTTGTTTCATGTATGGTTAACTGCTAGGTTCGTCCTATGCAATAGACTTGATGGACTCGAAATGTTTGCTTTTAATACTCTAAGGTGTGGGTCTGGGCGCGAATCGCATTTCACAATATCGGCTTATGGTAAGTGCAAAGTGTTTTCTTGAATACCCGAAATATGATGCGATAAAAGTCAAAGCGCCATCATGGTTTCGCAACTCGCAAATCTTGCTATATCATATTTAAGAGAGAGCTCTTTATGGGTCGTGATATGTGATGCGAGACTTAAGCCTAAAAATCTTAAGGACTTCCATTTCATTGGATTTTATGATAATTTAGACCATTGAGCCCTTATTTTAAACACTTTGCTTGATTTTGGAGGTATTTTAGAAAGGTCCTTTAGCGGGTTTTAGACATGCTATATATGAAAAGGTAAGTCTTTAGTAGTTCCCAAAAAGGTTTTTTGATTGTTATATTTGCTTTATTCAAAAAAAAAAAAATGACTAAACGCTAAGTTTTGTTTTTTTTTGAATGAAAATTTTTAAAGGGTCCCTATTTAGTTAATGTAAAGTTAAATACTATTATTAACAAATGGTGGGTTGTTGAATACCACAACACTAGGGTAAAGTCTTGTGTCTCTTGTTTGGTTGTCTCTTTATGGTCCTACTAGAATTTTGTTGATATCCTGTGTAATTAGTTTATAATGAAAAATAATTACAAGAAAAGATTAATCTAAGTATAAGAAGTAATTATCATCTTACGATATCCTTGAAAAATCAACATGGTTTTAAAGCATTGGGTAAAAGAGAAACCTTAACAAGCCAACATGTTATGAAGGAAAAATCTCTGTGTTAAAGAAGTATGCCAAGTCGTCTATCCCAATATGGACCACAAGAAGTTCTAGTCTGAATATTTATAAAAGGGTTGAAGCCCTAGTTTAAGGTAAAAGTCCTATTTATGTTATTAATGGAAGAATGGGCCATGATCTTTTCTTGCATCTATAAGAGGATTGAAGTCTTCAACCTATCTTGTAAGCAAGCTGAAAAGCCTTAGTCTTTTCAATAGATCGAAGGAGCCTTAGAACTTTTTTAGTAGGCCGAGAAGGCCTCATAATGTAACACAAAGGGCTAAGTCTAATCAAAAATTAATTACAGTGGATAATATATGCTTTGTCCAGGTCAAGATAAGAAGGAAATTTCACCGAAATTGTATGAAAAGAGAAAGGTTGATGAGTAGTCGTGAAAAGGTAAGAGGAGCTACTTAACCCTAGTTCCCTTTTCAAATAAGAAATATACTTCATTAAAAAATTACAAAAATTTGACATAAGGGTCGAAGAAGTCTAGAAAATTAAAAACATTGAGAAAGTTGGTTACAGGAAGGTCAATATTATCTAATGTTAGGCCTTGGTCCAAAGAGCCTCATAAGTCCTCAGTTTGAAGTGCCTCAGGACGAGATTAGTTATGGTTAGAAGTGTGAAATTAATTAGAGGCTGAATATGGGCTTGGTATTTTTAGATTGATGAATCAAGGTTGATCCTACATGATTTGTTTCTAATGGAAGAAAAAGGACTCATCTGTCAAAGGGAGAAGCTGTGATAGAAATAATTTATTTTGTAACAAAGGGAGAAATCAAGGAACCTTGTTTTAGCTTTAGAGGGAGTTGACATCTAAGTTTGAGATGATACACTGTCATTAAGGTTTCCAAGCTAGGTAGCTAATATGATATAGTAACTAGAAAGCAACAACTAGAGAGGGAGAAACCATGATTTTCACAACAAAAGTTGTATTAGAAAGAGCACCCAATTAGGGTAGCCATAAAGTGGTTGATCAACTTATGGTTGAGCCAAGGCATTAAGCTCAACATGTGTTGAAGTACCAACATGATACAGTTGGTTATGGCACTTCTAGTTATGGTTTGAGACATGTCTCAAATAATGAAGTATAAATGTAGGGATTCCCAAATTTAGATTGGGACGAGAACACATAAGACAAAAATACTTCATCAAGATATTGCTTCAATTTGGGCTCTGTTATGATTTCTTGGATGAGCAGGAAACAAACATCTGTCACACTCTGTATTGCAGAGGCCAAGTATATTGCAACTGGTTGGAAATTTGAGAAGCGATATAGCTTCAGAGGCTACTTAAAGGATTGTCTTGATCAAGTGTAGTTGATGACCAAGATGACAGGTCAAAGCACAATGAGATTTAGTAATGAAACATGGTACAAAAGGAAGAAGTGTGTCTTCAATACTATTACTGACAAAGCCTTTGTCCCAGGATAAAGTCTATATACTTCGAGGAAAAGCTTGGAGTGATTGAGCATGTCTCTCTGAGCAAGAGGGAGTGATGAAATTGTATTATCTAGGACAATCATTCTCCCTAGGTCAGGTTGACTAGGATAAGGGAAAATGCTCCAAAATGATAACATCGGGGACAAACATTATTCTTGTTTCAACTATGTTGACTAGACTAGGGAGAACGAACTATCAAAGGATAATCATTCTTCATGTGTTAATTATATTCACTAGATTAGGAAGAATGGTCCTAGAGGCCCAAGATCACTCACTTGAGTCAGTGCCTTTCAACATGAGGCTCAGAGTACTCTCCAGCTAGGTAGAGTGAGCTCATTTAGCATCATGGTTTAGAGTGAGGCCTTTGGATTTGGGACTATATTACTCAAACGGATTGAGTGTAGGGTTTCACCATGGGAAAAAGAGATTAACCAGGATGATGGTGAACCAGAACTAGTTAATATACCATAGATCAGAGTTGCTGACCAAAATCATGGTGACTAGTTGATGTTAAATGATGTACTATGTGTCAGGAGTACCAACCAAGATAATGGTGATGATGCACCATAGGTCAGAGGTACTGACCAGAATTATGGCAACGTGTTGATGCTAATGATTTACCATGTGTCATAGTCATTGACCAGGATTATGGTAATTGTATGATGCTGATATTGATGATGTTGATGGTGAATGGTTATAATCTTTCTTAGTGAAATTGGTCAACAAGAGAACATCCAATAGTCATTATGAATACCTCCCTAGCTAAGAGGGAGTGTTGAACTTTGTAGCTATGGTCAATATTCATAATTAATATTTTTGGTCCTTGAATTATATAAGAAATGTTCTTCATTTCATTTTATTTTAGCCCTTAAAGATATATAAAGAAGCTTCAAATTTTTGAATTTCAAATGTTAAAGTTTTTTCTCCAAAACATAAATTCAACCCTATAAGAAGTTAGGTTGGCTTGCCCCTATGGTCGTACCCATTCATCCTTCTAGACAAGTATAAGTAAAGGATTCGACCTCCTCTAAAAGGAAACTTGATCATCTTCAACAAAGAGAGAATTTAGACCATCTGAGGCAATACTTTAAAGGAACCTAAGGCATAATATTGAACGGGTTTGAGGCAAGACAAAAGGGCAAATATGAGGTAGAACAGAGAGATCTAAGACTTATATAAGGGCAATTTGAGCAGGTGTGACCAAGGTTGTGTTTGAATTTATGTTTACTTGATGTATCTCTATTGAATTTAATTATTTGACTAAGAAAATGTTGTTGGGTTTTCCCAGGGTAAAGTCTTGTGTCTCTTGTTTGGTTATCTCTTTATGATCCTACTGGCATTTTGTTGAGATCTTTTGTGTAATTATTTTATGATGAAAAATGAATGCAATAATATATTAATCTAAGAAATTATAAGTTTAGGAGATCCTTGAAAAATCAACACAGAAGACATAAAAGATATATTGAACCTCAAACCTCACACCTATATAAGATTACATGGGTGATGAGAGTCTCAAAGAGGAACATTTTTTTGCCCCATGCCCAAAGCTCTGTTGACTTACAATTTTTTTCAAGCCCATAGTGAGCTTTCCAACCTCTAATTATCCTTTTCTCAATGTTGTAATTCCAATTGAGTTGATGCTGAATGTTGACGCTGTAACTTTCTCCAATTAGTTATTATCATAGTTGATATTTTTGGATTTAATTATCATGACTTTAGTCTTATCAGTATTAACAATCATACCCATCAATAGTAATCTTGGAGGATTCTAAGATTTTTGTTGAGACCATCATGGCTCCTAGCTAAAAGAATGATATCATCAACGTAAAGGAGACGAAATAATGACCATACCAATAATTTCGTGGCCATCGCATCTTGTAACTTACAGACATTGTTCTACTTATTGATGTAAATTCTAAAAAAGGTAGGGGATAAGGGACATCCTTGCTTCACTTTGATATTGCATGTAATTTCTCGTCACCAATCCTTAGTGGTCTTGAGCTTGGCAATAAAATTCTCATACAACTTAGTCATGACAATGCTCAGATCGGGAGGAACCATTATCTCTTCCAACCTCTTCTATAGCTTATCTCGAGGAACAATATCGAAAGCTTTTCTAAAGTCAGCAAAAAAACATAAGAGATGAGTGTTATTATTGTGGCATTCCTCTGCAATGATCCTAAAAGTAACAAGATGGTCTATAGTTGAGTGATGTCTCCTAAATCTTTTGTTCCCTTTAGCTCTTTTACCATGCCTTTCAAGCCAAAGGCTAATATTCTTTTCCAAAATGACTCCATACAACTTGACTAAAATGTGGCTAATCACAATGGTCTTGTAGTTAGACGGAAAGTTTTTATCCTCTGTTCTAAAGATAGACACAATAAGGCTTTGCGCCTAAGGATTAGGGAAGCCTAATTTGACTGCCTAATTGAGGAGTTTTTGTATATGAGGCATGGGGATAGACCTTCCTATTTTGAAAATTTCAGCTTGGTAGCCTTCAATATCCCTAGATTTCCCATTAGCGAGTCGCTTAATCTTGAACTTAATGTCTTCCAAATAGAAGATATCCTCCTATACAAGAGTGTTCAAGATGGCGCCCATGTCATTATGTGAAACTAGTCGCTCCATTAATCAAAGGATTAGTGAGCACGCAGCTGACCTCAAGCATATGAGAACTAAGTCTTCCGCTTTAGCAGAGCATGTGGAGAAAACCAATCATCATGTCTGCATTGAGGAGGCTAGTGTGATTGCTAGAGTGTCGCAATTCCATCACCGGAAATTTAGGGAAGCCTTGGAGATTGAAGAAAGACCAAACAATCTCAATAGAGAGGATGGCTAGAAGATCAATAGTTGCTGGGTCCCAGCCCTCTCCTCCTAGTCGTTTTCTTTCTTCCCCTCCCTTATATTATCATTTATTATTATTATTATTTTTAATAAATATTTTAGATGAGAAAAACTCTTTGGCTTTAATTTAAACTTATTTATCTACAAAAATTAATTTAATCTATTTTAATAATTTATTTAAACTATTAATTATTTAATTATGGATATTATTATGATTATTTTTTTTTAACTTAATTCGACATAAGGTTTAATTTAAAATTAATCTTATTTATAATTAAGTAATTTAAAAGTAATATACTTTTGTTACCCTTTGAAATAGACCTTGAATTAATTTTATATTTCCAACACTTGAACTCTAATTTTTTTTTTTAACGAATATTTATTAATCTTTATATTTTAATTAACATAATTAAATATTACTCTAATTTTTGTTTTATAACTAACTAATTTTTTATTCTAACAATTTAAAATGTGAATTTATTTATTCTTTTCTAACAATTTTAGAGTTATTAATATATTTGGAAATTAATTTTTATTTTTTAATTTTATTTATTTTTACTATTCTATGTATAATATTTCTAGACCATTTTAAATAATTTAGATTTATTTAATATATTTGAAATTAATTTATTTTATGATTACTGTATATTATTTAATTAATTTTATGTTTATTTGATTTCGCGTGGATAACTGAATTCTGCTTTGATATAAAAAATAAAAAATTAAATAAATAACGAAATAGATAAATATATATAAATTAATATCATACCCCTTATCATAGTCAAACTAGCCGTTATCCGGTCAAATCGAGCTGTTGGCTTTTTAGCTAGATCTGTTCATTCAACTCGTCCTGACGATGAACCACACTGGTTGGTTGCCCTATCTATTTAAAGTGCATAGTCAGATTTGCTCATTCAACCTGTCGTGACGATGAACCACACAGGTTGGTTCGAAACGCGTCAACAAAAATTTCTCTATGTGATTTTCGCCGAAGAATCTTCAAAAATTATTTAAGGCAATCAAATTATTTTCTTTCCTTTTACTAACAAATTTTTGTCTCCAAAACTTTATGGATTCAACTTGGAAAACATATATAAACTTAATTTGTAAATAGGCTTTGTTACAATACCATGTGCCAATACCTTATATTATCAATACCACATGCCTACAAAACCATAACTCACTTCATATGACACTTGTTCATATAACATTTTTTACTTAATCAATTTAATTAAAATAGTACAAAGGACAACCATTTTGGAAATAAATCTAAATAATTATTTATATGTATTATATGAATGTTTTAGAATATTTTATGGAAGTTAAATTCTTATCATTCAATTAATATTTATTGATAAATAAATCAAAATTGTGAACCTTTCATCTAAAATGACTTGTTAAATAAGTTATTAAATGTAAAATTACACGTTAATCTTAAATCAAATCATGAATGCACATGCATTACATTACCATTTTCAATTTCACACTGCAACCTGCAACTGATAACACACAGACCCGCGTAGACAGCTGAGATGATCACAATAATCCACCCACCTCAATGTTTTACTGCTCATCAACCCTAAACCCACCTATTGAATTCACCCAAACCCAGATTAGGTTTTGGCATCAGGATTAATGTGATGCAAATTGTGTAGTGTTTGAGAGTTTAATCAAAAGTCTAAGAAATAATTTTTTTTTAAGCTATGTTAGGTGCAATGCTTTCATTGATGTGGAGACAAGAATGGAAATCTACTAATGAGATTAATCTTGTTGATGGTGAAGATGTAAAGTGGGGAGATTACTTAGTAACCTTTCATGTGAACCATATTAGAATTAGGGTAAGCCCATAAATCTTGCATCATCTTTTTTATGGTTGTTTGATAATGAAAAACGTAAAATTTTAAAAATCTTTTAATATAAGACATCAAAATTTATATGATTGATTCAAGTGGGAGAAGGTGTGATTCTCAGAACCATAACGAATTATTGTCCTGTGGGCTTCCATATATGCTTTTTCTTTGAGATTTTCTCCTCCTCCTTTGTAATTAGACTATTATTTTATTTTTTTCCCTTCTTCACATGTGTTTCTTTGCATGGAGTGGGGGGCGGGGATGCTAGATCCCCAACGACCTTCGCCCCCTGGTCCATGCTTCTCTATTTCATTTGGGAGTCGGTGTCTCTATGTTTTCTTTGATGGGTGTCACTATTTTTTGCACGTCTTCATAGAGGGCACGACTATTTTTCTCGGGTGGAAATGGGGCCTTGTCTGGTGTTGTCTTCTATGTTGTTTTTCTCTGGTCTTGTGCAACTATTTCGCTTCCATCTGAGAGAGGTGATAGCTCCTTCCCTTAGGTGCTTTTATCCCCACTTTTAAAGATAGACACAATAAGGCTTTGCACCTAGGGCTCAAGGAAGCCTAATTTCACTGCCCAATTGAGGAGTTTTTGTATATGAGGGATGGGGATAGACCTTCATATTTCGAAAATTTGAGCTTGGTAGCCTTCAATATCTCCAGATTTCCCATTAGTGAGTCACTTAATGCTGAACTTAACGTCTTCCAAATAGAAGATATCCTCCTCTACAAGAGTGTTCAAGATGGTGCCCATGGCATTATGGGAATTATAAAGATTCTTAAGATATATATCGGAGTTCCTTAAGGCGGTCAAATTATTTTCTTTCCTTTTACTAACTAAATTTTTTCTCCAAAATTTTATGGGTTCAACTTAGAAAACATATATAAACTTAATTTGTAAATAGGCTTTGTTACAATACCATGTGCCAATACCATGTATTATCAATACCACATGCCCACAAAACCATAATTCACTTCATATGACATTTTTAAATTAATCAATTTAATTAAAATAGTACAAAGGACATAACCATTTTGGAGATAAATCTAAATCATTGTTTACGTATACCATGTAAATATTCTATAATATTGTATGGAAGTTAAATCCCTACCATCTACTTAATATTTATTGATAAATAAATCAAAATTCTAAAAGCTCTATTCTAAAATGACTTAATAGATGCAAAATTACATGTTAATTTTGATCTACGATAATTAATAATGTTTTTTTTTATATAGCTTGATTTTATATTTTATTTTTCAATATTGGTTATATATAAATTTATCCATTTTCTAAAAAAAAATTAATAATCTCTCCGCAATGTCTTCCTACCATATATTTTTAAACAATTATTTATTAAGATTTATTTATAGAATAAAATAATAAATTTATAAATATAAATCACACATCAAATCTATACTACACATATTAATTAATAATTTTTATGATTTTTTTCATTAAAATTTAGTTATATAATTTGAATAACAACAACCTGCAACTGATAACACACAGACCTTAACTGATGTGATGGTCTAAGAAGTACTTTTTTAAGCTATTTTAGGTCCAATGCTTTCATTAATGTGGAGACAAGAATGGAAATCTACTAATGAGAATAATCTTGTTGACGACGAAGTTGTAAAGTGAGAAGCTTACTTAGTAAGCTTTCATGTGAACCATATTAGAATTAGGGCAATCTCATAAATCTTGTATCATCTTTTTATGTTTATTTGATAATGAAAAATGTAAATTTTTAAAGATATTTTTAATATAGGACATCAAAACTTATATGATTGATTCAACTAGGAGAAGGTGCAACTCTTGGAACACTAAAACCGAATTGTTGTCCTATAGGCTGCCATATCTGGTTTTTCTTTGAGATTTTCTCCTCCTCCTCTGTAATTAGACTACTATTTTATATTTTTCCCTCCTTCACAGGTGTTTCTTTACATGGAGTCGGGGACAGGGAGGCTAGAACCCTAACCGCCTTTAGTCGCTGGTCTATGCTTTTCTATTTCATTTGGGAGTCAATGTCTCTATGTTTTCTCTGATGGGGGTCACTGCTTTTTGCAGGTCTTCACCAAGGATGTGACTCTATTTTCTTGGGTGTAAATGGGGTCTTGCTCGAAGCCATCTTCTATCTTGTTTTACTATGGTCTTGCGCAATTGTTTCACTTCCATCTGAGAGAGGTACTAGCTCCTTCCCTTAGGCCATGAGGCATTTTTTGTTCACTGCTAAGGGTCATTTTTGGGCTCGTGAGTTCCTCATCTCAGCAATATCTCTAACCTTGACGAGTCTCTTTTTGGCTACTGTGGTCTTTCTTTAGACATTTCATCTCTCTTTCTATTTTCAGTTTCTACAGGTGACTTCCATCTAAAGTTGACGATGGGGTTCACCATTAATTTCTTGGGTGTTTCCGGTTTGTTCTTCTCTACATTGAATCCTTTGGGGCTTCCATCTAAATTCTTATCAACCCAAAGTAGCAAATATCGCCTTCTAGATAATACCTCACATAAAGCATTATCTTGGGTAATGGATATGAAATATTTTCTTCCACAACCAAACCCCTTTGAGTTTTTTCCTTCAATTAACCCAAGCAATCTATCAACACTCCCCTCTATATCATCTATTCCTCTTTTTCCAAACCTTTGATTATATCTAAGAAGTTATTCCTAGACATTTATAAGCCCTTGTTGAAATCCCTACCACTATCAAACCTCCACTAATATGACAAGTTGATTAAAAACAATCCATTATATGACCCCTCACTTTTATAACTATTTTCTAAATTACTAATCGATAATTATTTAAAGCCTATAGCTCCGCCCAAAGGTAAGCCTTTACTCCAATAAAAAATAGAGATAGCCTCCACAATTTACCAAAAACCTACATCATACCCCTTATCAATAGAGGAAGTAAAATTAAGGGTGCAAGGACATTGAAGGACTCACAAAACTCATGCTAAGGTGAATTCAACATCGTTGGATTATCTAAGTCATGCAACCCCACCTTTGGAGCTACTTTATTGGAGTCCATATGATAAAAAACTATGTATTTTTTCAATGCCATAGAAGGTCCTTCCTTGTAATTAACTACCATATCCAGCTAGCCAACTAAGTCCTTACATGGCACTTGCCTCCGCATCATAAAATTATTTCTTAACCAAAATATTTTGTAGCAACGCAAATCGCACTCTTATGCTAGATGCCCATATCAGTAACCTCTCAAATATCTGAATGTGATCCCCGTGTAATCAAGTGGCTTTAGTAAAGGAATGTGTTCTCTTATGTAAATTCATCTTTGTATCTAACCCCTTCCATTAAATAGGTTAGGCCTATCGAGATATTTTTCATGGCCATAAACATAGATGCTAAGAAAATCATGCCCACCATGACAAAATTTCCAAGAGAGCTTCCTATTTCCCTAAACGCATCATTGATCCAGGTCTGAGTGTGAAGAAGGAACCTACCAAGACCTTTTACTTTCATGATGTGTTAAAATTTATTTTTAAAAGAAAAATAACGAATACATTTATATGCGGAAAAGAAGAGGAACATAATAATCATCAGCACATGAAAACATAAGCGTTGATAACGGAGTTCGTCGAGGAGGGAATACGTCTCCGGGCCCCAGTGTCAAGATGTTGTAGGCCATTGCATTAAGTGCTGTCAATAATGGTGATGTACACAGAGATGATGTCTCAATCATACAAGGAAAAATGCCCTCACACAAGAGTGGCTCTAAGAGATGTTCCACAACTAGAACTCTCAATCAAAAGACTCCTATCAGTATGATACAAAAACATGCATGGTGCACAAAGTGCCAACATGACACAAAAGGGATGTCAAAGAAAAACACATGCATGATGACAACAAGAGTATCCCAACAACATACAACAACTTGGGATCTCAAAGCAGAACATAAAGAGTTATGATGGCAAGTACATCATATAGAAGATTATGCATAACATGAAGCAAGGAATCATGACAACATGTAATAAAGAAGATCCTGCATCAATATCAATCAAGGATCCATGCAACATAATGTAAAAGAAGAAGTACATGGACAATAACCATATACCTCACACCACGGGCCATCTGAAGAAGTGGATGTCTCATTGCTGAAGCTTCTCAAACCATCTATCCCAAGGCATTGATGAAAGAAGATGGCTGCTCGCACAAGAATGTGGACATCTGACACATAGCTATTCAATAAAAAGCTAAAGCTTGCTGGACATCGATTTCTTAGTCTCGATTGCAAGAAGAATCGAACAAAGAAGAATCATCGATCAAAAGAAGCAGAATCGATCATAAAAGAATAGCTGCTCTGGACTTCTCACTCTACAGCTCGCTGGCTATTTGGCTTTGTAGCGTTATGGCTTATGTCACTACAGCTCTACGATCTGTCAAAACTTCAACCACCCTCTGGCTTCCATGCTTCTTTGTAGCACTGCAGCTCTATGGATTTGAAGCGTTGCTCTAGCTTCATGCTTCTCTATAGCACTGCGGCTCTGTGGACTTGAAGCGCTGCTTTGGCTTCATGCTTCTTTGCTTACGTAGGCCCTTGGGCCTCTCTTCATGCAGCCTCTCCCCGCAGTCTCTCAGGCTCTTTGTTTCACCGCTCTTGCACTCTGCTTCATAGCCTTTCACCTCCCTCCTCAGCTCTCTATCACCATCGTGTGTTATAACACGTTTGGGGACAAGGTCACTTAAAAATCGAAGTTTTTTTGTTCAGAAAAAGAATGTTGTTTGAATGGAAAGATTGGTCAGTGTAACAAAATCATAGAAATGTTTTTTTTTTGTTTTTTTTTTTTTTTTTTTTTTTTTTTTTTTTTTTTTTTTTTTTTTGTTTTTTTTTTTAAAACAGATATACACTAAAAACTGATAAATCTGACCAAAATCCTTTAAAGCCGGACTTCAAAATAGTTTAAATCGACTCTACAGACCCTATCGGGCCCGCTTTTAGATGTGTATCACAACCGGCAGTTGGCAGGGATCGGCGCCGATTAAATTGGCACAATATCAGGGGTTTCACCAATATCGTTATTGGCGATGTATCAAAATCGGTGATCGATGCTTTTACTGGTGCATGTTGGCGATCGACGTTCCAAATTGGCACTTAAACAGATGTCGAGGCATAGACATTGCCGCGATTGTTATGGGTCAAGGTGATATAAATATGACTTCAGGGTGTGGGCCGGGTCCACCGCGATGGCCCGCGCCCGCCCCTTAATACAGAGTAATATGGTTATATATATATATATATATGGTTGAACATATATGCTGGACATGTGGAGAAGGGTTTGGCGTGGGTTATTGCTGCCAATCCCGATCCCATATATATATACATATATATAAATGTGTTTATTGCTGTGATGACGTGGTTTTAAAGGGCTCGGTGGGGTTTGTTGCCACCGATCCCGAAACCATGTTTGATTGGTTTTATATAGTTATTTATAACCATATATTAAACAACATTTGTTATATGGTTATTTAATAACCATTCTCTATGATTTTGTCTCTTATGCAAATTTAGGAGACAAATGAGAGAATGCCAAGTGTCAATGGCTGATGGGATGCCATGTGGGTCCCACCTACTTACTGGGATACCATGTGGCGCACTATGGGCCCCACTTTTCCCCTATCATGTCAAACTTTGAAGAGATCTATCTTTCGCATACGAGCTTGGTTTGACGAACGTTCGCACCACCATGATCAGGACGACGAGGTCTTCGATTTGGTCCTGGTTCGAGCACAATCCAAACACTTTGATTTTTTAGCCATCTTTGTCCTGTGTCTCTCTGGAGCCACCTGGATCAATCCTCCCCACTGAGAAGCTTTTGGTCCTCCAAAAGCATGGAAAATAATCTGCATCTTTCTATGTACCATGTCTGCATCACAAATGTCCTGAAAAGGTCTCGCTTCCATCTCCTTCACCTTTGTTCTTCGGAGCTTTAAGCGATGAGCCAAGACCTGCTACTTCTGCAACCTGTAGTACATTGTTTGCAATTACATGCTTGAATGATAAGACCAACCAAAGACCCAAATGTCCCATACTTGCCACGAGTTTATGACACATACTCGGTGTTCAAGTTTACAACAAGATGGACGTAACACCCCAGCTATGAAAACCAGGCCAAACTATCATGGTTGCTTCAAAAGTGATGGAAAACATATCATCATTGCAACACATGATTTACATTCATAAGGCCAAACACTATTGTTTTGACAAGTGACAGAAACATAACATCACTTTCAAAGTTTTAACATGCAACTCAAAATACGACTCAAAACATGACTAGACATCATTGCTGCTGACCAAGTGCTGGGAAACACATTATCACTTTTACACTTTAAAATTCAACAAATGATTTACAAAACCATTTTTCACTTATCAATGTGAATGGGTCACCTCCTTGAGGTGGTTTTTCTCGTCCAACAATTGCTCTTCTTGCTTCACGCATCGACACTTTGTCTTTCAGGTGTTGTTCTGGATGAAGCCTCCAACAAGTGGCTCTTTGATGGCCATTTCTGTCGTAATGACTACAGTAGGCTTTCTTCCTCCATATCTGCTTAACTTGTTTTTTTTCATGCTATTGAGAGGGTCTTTCACGCCCCACGAGTGCTGTCATTATTTTCCAACACTTAGAAAAGGTATGGTTAGGTAAACCACAAAAGGTACATGTTTTTGGATGCCTTGAACTTTGTTCATTATTAACAACATGATCATAATTAAAAGGAACATTCGAAGATCGAAAATGGTTATACCTTCCTTTGTTTTTTCTGATGTCAATATGGTGATGAGAGCTTACCTCAGCTCTCTCCCTGCAATGGAAACTACCATGGGATGATGGGGATGTTTTCTCATCATTCTCTTTCCTCAACGATGTCTTGGACAAATATGACACCTTTGAGTGCTCTCCTTTAGTGTATCTTGAGCTTGCAAATCGATGTTCGTGCACAACCTCCAAAGTTTGAGTCATACCTTGATTGTTAACACCAAGTTCTTCTTTCTCCTCGTGCCTCATCCTTGTAAGGAGCCTCATGTTTGTCCCTGTAATTGGGATCTCCAAATCTCCAACAGACATCATACTATGAGAAGATGAAGCCGAAAGGAAATCAACATCTTTTACCTCCTCTTTCAATTTGGAAAGATCTGATGAGGGTTTCTCACCATCCATTGTTGGTGGTTCACTCGCTGTCTCAACGCATTCCCCAAATTCTTTCCTGACATACCCAAGTCCTGCCTGATAGGGTAATTCCTCTACTTTGATGGAGTTGACAATGCCTTGGCCATTAACATCTAAGCCTTTTCCTTCATACCCCATTCTCTTCAACAATTTGGAGCCAATTCCTGTGGTGCGATTTTCAAACACAGCGAAATCATCATCAAGGAACATACATGAACATGGAGAACTACTTTTTACTTCACATGGGTCTTGCTGTAGCTTTTCCAAGGCCTCGTCCTTTGCTTGCAGCTGTCGTAGCAAACTATGATTTCCCTCTTTCTCTTCATGTAGATGCATCTTCAATTCATCATTCTTTGTTTGAATATTATGTTTGTTTTACTTCATTTCCTCCATGGCCTCTTCGGTGGCTTTCAATTGAAGTTGTAATCACTCCTTTTCCTTTGTTTCTTTCTGTAGAGTTTCATGCACAATTTCCACTCTCTTGGAAATGTAGAGCATGGTCTCGTACATCGCTCTTTCATCCTCTGTCATTTTTCACATTGCAATTCACATCAACGCAAAGACTTCTCTGATACCACTTGATCCAAGTCTGGATGTGAAGAAGGACCCTGCCAAGGCCTTTTACTTTCGCGATCTGTCAAAATTGCTTTTTAAAATAACATTAACGAATACATCTGTATGCAGAAAAGAAGAGGAACATAACAATCATCAACACATGAAAACATAAGCATTGATAACAGAGTTCGTCCAAGAGGGACTACGTCTCCAGGCCCCAGTATCAAGATGGTGTAGGCCACTGCATTAAGTGTTGTCAATAATGGTGATGTACACAAAGATGATGTCTCAATCATACAAGGAAAAATTCCCTCACGTAGGAGTGGCTCTAAAATATTTTCCACAACTAAAACTCTCAATCAAAATACTCCTATCAGTATGATACAAAAACATGCATGGTGCGCATCCCACTAACACAGCACAAAAGGGATGTCAAAGCAAAACACATGCATGATGGCAACAAGAGTATTCCAGCAAAATACAACAAGGGATCTCAAAGCATAACATAAAGAGTTATGACAACAAGTACATCATATAGAAGATTCTGCATAACATGAAGCAAGGAATCATGAAAACATGTAATAAAGAAGATCCTGCATCAATATCAATGAAGGATCCATGCAACATAATGTAAAAGAAGAAGTACATGGACAATAACCATATACCTCACACCACGGGCCATCTGAAGAAGTGGATGTCTCACTCTTGAAGTTGCTCAGACCATCGATCCCAAGGCATCGATGAAAGAAGATGGCTGCTCGCACAAGAATGTGGACATCTGACACATAGTTGTTCAATAAAAGGCTGAAGCTTGTTGGACATTGATTTTTAAGCCTCGATTGCAAGATGAATCGAACAAAGAAGAATCATCAATCTAAAGAAGCAGAATCAATCATAAAAGAATAACTGCTTTGGACTTCTCACTCTGCAGTTCGCTAGCTATTTGGCTTTGTAGCGCTATGGCTAATGTCACTGCAGCTCTGCGATTTGTCAGAACTTCAAGCGCCCTCTGGCTTCCATGCTTCTCTGTAGCTCTGTGGCTCTATGGATTTGAAGCGCTACTCTGGCTTCATGCTTCTCTATAGCACTGCGGATCTGTGGTCTTGAAGCGCTGCTCTGGCTTCATGCTTCTCTGCGTCCTCAGGCCTCTCTTCACGCAGCCTCTCCATGCAGTCTCTCGGGCTCTCTGTTTCACCGCTCTCACCCTCTTTTTCATAGCCTTTCACCTCCCTCCTCGGCTCTCTGTCACCATCGTGTGTTATAACACGTTTTGGGACAAGGCCATGTAGAAATTGGAGTTGTTTTGTTCAGAAAAATAATGTTGTTGGAATGGAAAGATCTGTCGGTGTAACAAAATCAGAGGAATGCCTTTTTTTTTTGTTTAAAATAGATATACGCTAAAAACTGATAAATCCGACCAAAATCCTTTAAAGCCGAAGGTCAAAATAGTTTAAATCGGCCCTACAGACCCTGTTGGGTCCGCCTTTACATGCTTATCACAATTGACAGTCGGTAGGGATTCGCGCCGATTAAATCGGCGTGATATCAGGGGTCTTGCCGATGTCGTTATCGGCGATGTATCAAAATCAGCGATCGGCACTTTTATCGGCGCATGTCGGTTATCGACATTCCAAATTGGCACTTATACAGATGTTGCGGCATAGACATCAACGCGATTATTATGGGTCGGGGCGATATAAATATGACTTCAGGGTGTGGGTCGGGTCCACCGCTGATGGCCCATGCCCACCCCTTAATACAGAGTAATATGGTTATAACAAATATATATATATATATATATATATATTATTATATTATATGGTCGAACATATATGCCGGATGTGTGGAGAAGGTTCGACGGGGGTTATTGATGCCAATCCCGATCCCTTATATATATATATATATATATATATATATGTGTGTATGTGTTGTGTGTGTGTGTGTGTTTGTGTGTTTATTGCTGTGATGACGTGGTTTTAAAGGGCTCGGTGGGGTTTGTTGCCACCGATCCCGAAACCATGTTTGATTGGTTTTATATAGTTATTTATAACTACATATTAAACAACATTTGTTATATGGTTATTTAATAACCATTCTCTATGATTTTGTCACTTATGCAAGTTTAGGAGACAAATGAGAGAATGCCAAGTGTCAATGGCTAATGGGCTACCATGTGGGTCCCACTTGCTTACTGGGATGCCATGTGGTGCACTGTGGGCCCCACTTTTCCCCTGTCATGTCAAACTTTGAAGAGCTCTATCTTTCGCATACGAGCTCAGTTTGACGAATCGTTCACACCACCATGATCAAGACGACGAGGTCTTCAATCTGGTCCTGGTTTGAGCACAATCCAAACACTTTAATTTTTGAGCCATCTTTGTCATGTGTCTCTCTGGAGCCACCTAGACCAATCATACAACTAGAAATCAATTAGTAAGCCCAATATCTTTAACGACACAGGGATATAATCCATCCTCTTAGTTCAGGCATCAAAGAAAGGGGTCCACAACTTCAAAAATAATGATGTTGTGTCCCACTATCGAGGCTCTACCATAACCCTCATGACATCCTCAACTGATCATAAAAAAAACCCCATCTAAGGATGTAAAATTTCAAGAATTACCTTAGCTAGGGTGACCAATCCTTTAACAACAAAATCTTCAAAGATTGCTCAACCATCCTTTGGCCGAAGAAGCATCCAACTAGAGCTTGTCCTAATCATTCTACTACTCATGGATTTTGACATCATCTCAAAGAACCAATTCCATTAACAACCCTTTCTACTTAAAACATATTTGTCTTTTCTTTCTCAAAATGATTTTGTCCCCTCCTTGCTCTTATCATTTAGCTTAGGTTCACCCCACCGAAGATCACCACTGCTACCACAATAACCCATAGCTAGAACACCCTCCCCATGCCTCATATCGACCCTATTCAAAATCCATATACCCTACTTAACCCTATTAATTAACACCTCTGGGATCACTTTGACTTCTTTCCCTTTAGAGCCTCTTTCACTCACTTCTCTATCTTGATTGATAAGCAATGACGATTTTTTTTTTTGCAAAGAATCAACTGCTAACTCCACACCAGGTTCCAAGCAACATGAAATTTGAGAAATAAACACCCCTTGTGAGATTTAACTTCTAATAGTTGTCTAAACAACCTTGTCTCCTTCATCTATGAAAACTCCAATATTTTTTCTAGATAAAAAAAATCAAAACCTCTAGAGGCCTCAAGAATAGATTGACTTGAGAATCCATCATCACTACTTATCAAACCACCATTAAGACTCATGTCAAAACTTTTGGCTCATTAAATTCAACCCCAAAATGGCTATCCCTAGTCCAACTGAGTAGACCCAAATAAAGTCAATCAGAAGGATTGGGCTTGATCATTTGTGCCCTCACCTAAAGGAGGCCTACCAGACATTAACAAAAATTATTGTTTATCATAATGCTTGTATTTCACCTTAGCAACACTTGTCTCATCAACCTTTACATATCCTTGCAACTAACTTCCAAAAGTTTTGAGTGTCACAAATATTGGCCCCTAGAGAGAATATCACCTTATCTTCTATATTATCCCTCCTTTGATAGTCCTTAGGTCCAGGACTTACCCATATAAGAATGTAGATTTATGTGAGTAGAATTATTTAGAAAACTGCCTTCAAGTTCCATCACATGAATGTATTTGTTGTCGATGCGTTTCGAACCAACTAATGTGGTTCATCATCAATACGATAAGACAGAGAAAATATGATCTAACAGGGGCATAAAAAGAATAAGAAGATAAAGTTAAAAAAACAACTGTTAGAAAAATTATTAAAATTAATCAATTATACCTTAAACAATAATAAATTAATATTTTTTTTTAATTTTTAATTTTTTTTTATAATAATTATAAATATAAATAATTTAATCATAATAGTTTAGGGGATAAAATTTTATAATTATTACAAATAGAATAATTGAATTAGCGGATACTAATAATTTAGTCGTATTAGTTTACAGGGTAAATTTTTTTTAAATATTTACAAATATAAATAATTGAATAGGGGATAATTCAATTATTTGTATTTGTAAATATTTAAAAAATTTTAACCCCTAATTTAATATGATTAAATTATTATTATTCCCTTATTCAATTAAGGAGCTAGGAAGAAAGAAAAAATACTATATTGAAGTGTTCAATCTCACTCATAGTCATCAACCAAAAGCATACATACAGGTGAAAATCTCTAGGAGAGCCAAAATTCTTATTGCTCAGTTAAGGACTAATTCTCATCAACTTCATTATGAAACAAGGTGCTCAAAAAGGCCAAAAGAAGTGTAGGAGGAAATAGTATGCATTTTTTGTTCTTCAGGAAAAGTGGAAATAGAAAACATTTCATTTTAGAATGTCGAGTCTTCAAAGACAACACGAAAAGTTATGTAAATATGTTGATAGCTAGCTCTTGGGATAATCTATTTAGCAAGAAATTTGTCGAGAAGCTGGGAGCATTTATAAAAAAAATCTAGGAGCATTTTTTCAATTATGAAAAGAAAAAAAAAATATTAAGGAATAAAAAAAAATAGATAAATAACTGAATTAAATAATAAATTAATATAGATTTATTGTTAAATTAAATTATTTTATTAAAAAAAAAGTGATTACAATAAAATGCTTCTTTTGAAATTTTGCTTTTGCTTTTGCTTTTTGCTTGTAGATATAGTTTTATACATGGAGTAGGATGCTTCCTTATAGATATAGATTTTCTTTGAAAGTTTGGTTCTGCTCATAGATATAGATTTTGAAATTTTGGTTTTGCTATAGGTATAGATTTACACGCTTAATATTGAAAATTAAAAAATAAATTATTTAATGCTTTATAACCAACACTCATGTTAAAATTTTATTTCATTATTTTTTTATCAGTACAATTAGAATTATAAAATTTCACACATGCTAATGCACAGTGCACACATTTTACTTTTTACTTTATATTATGTTTTCACTAAATTTATATATTATATATTTAAGTTATTTTTATATAAAAATTTATTTAAATTCTAAATAATTTTATTCTATTTTCAAGAACTTTTGGAAGAAAACACACACACATACATATATATTACTTTCTAAACCATATTTTAAATTCTAAAATACGTTTATTCTTTTTGAAAAATTGTTTCCAAAAGCATGACAATCTCTCATACCTATAATTTTTGCTTAAAAAAAGCAATCATATAAATATATAGAATTGACAATCCCTCACAACAACAAAAAAAAAAACTCATTAAAAAAAAAAAACTAGTCTTTAGTGCAACCTTTTGGAAGTTTTCGGGAAGGTTTTTCGGTCTAGTTTCTCTAGAATCCTATAGGAATTTATTGAAACCACAAGTTTGATGGGTAATCGTTGCACAATCTAGGTTGTTGAGTCCATATATATAGTCAAAAAAATAGTTTAAATAACGTAAATCAAGATTTCACCTCAAAATTTTCCATTCGATTCCAGCACCAGAAAGTCCAAAAAGTCGCACTAAAGACAACTCCAAAAAAAAGTAATGGCATAATATATAGAAAAAATTGACATTAAAGGAAAAGTAATTATAGAATTTAATTAGGAGTTTTCAAACCTAAAAAAACATGGTGAGAAATGGATGAAATCTAAGTAATTTTGACAATTTATGAAATATGATTTGGTTTTTTAATAATTATTAAGTTTTGGATTTGGAGTATCTTAAAATTGTTTTGTTTGTTTAATAATTATCTTCTGATGTAAATAAATGCATTAATGATTTAATATTAAGAGACATTTAACCAAATCTATAACTTACTCCTTTGTAGATCATTCATTATATATATATATATATTATATATATATATATATATATAAGGAATGATGGTGGGAAATTTTATATCAAGGAAAATATAAATTTTGGGCTAGTATCCTTACATCTAATCCCTTTTATCTAGAGCCATCCATAAAAGGGAGATATTTGAAAGAGTAATATGAATGTTTACTATCTCCATTGCTTACATTACTCTTAAGACAAAATATGATCTTCGTAAATCCTATAGAAAGATCGTAACACAAGACAAAATTTACAAGCTAACATAACAACAATTTACATGAAACAAACTAACTAAAATGTAGAGAAGGACTATTTTGAGTACCATAAGAGTGCTCACCACGGGCTATCGTCAAAGTCATCCAGGCCATGAACTCGATGAGTCTATCTGTGCCTACAAAAAACCCCTACAACGTTGCTTGCCTTGACATCCTTTTCTAGCACTTATTTGACATTTCCAAAGCCTCCACCCACTCAGAGAATTGTTGCACCTTAGAGCTAAGTCTAACAAATGCAAGCTCCATATTTGCATGGTGATCAAGGAGCTTATCCTCCACAAAGGATTGAAAAAAAATTTGTTGACACTCACTTAATCCCTCTAGCTTGCTGATTGTAGCAACTAGAGCTTGCATTGAATCCAAAAATTTGTCTATCAACTCTGACGCTTTGATAGTCTCGTGAAGCTCCTCAAAATTGCCCTGACCTACCATGGAAACATTTGTGAAGAGAACAATAACATGCTGACCAACCTTGGGGGGACTGGGAATAGAGAAGAGAAAACTACCACCACCTATGGCACTTGAATTTTTGAACCTGACAACAAAGACCCGTGATAACATTTGATAATGCCAAAATCTTCCATAGAACCATATATAGATGAACCTGCAATTGAAAATTGAGCATGATGGTAACCAAATATCACCCATTACGGTGAGAATCACTATAGGACATGGAAAAAAAGACTTGGAATTCATGTTGAACATTAACATTGACTTCTCCTTAGCACGAAGTGAAGGGTTCACTGAATTCGAAGTATATATCATTAACTTAGGTCCGGAGAAATTTAAGGCAAAACCACAAGAGAGAGTGAATGCTAATAACCATTTGTTTGTCAAATGAGATCACCTATACAAATGTCTTTTTGAGAGATGGGCCCGACTACACCATTGGGAACATTCCATTGATCTTTGGAGAATCAAGGTTTGGGAAATGAAGGCCATTAAACATTCCCCTTCATGCCAAGGATACCAATGATTGTAATTCATTTATGGAACTATATACAAGAGTAATTTTGCATTGATATTTATGATCCCTTGAGACACAATGGAGCCTATTTTTGTAAGTTTGTCAGCACTTGTATTCAAATTTCTATATATGTGGAAGAATTTTACTCTATCAAACTTGGATAATGCTGCATGAATCGTGAGAATCAAAGGGGAGAATGAAGTGTTGATATTTTTCTTCGCTTTCATGAATTTCTTTATAACTAATAAGGAATCTCCAAAGACAATGATTTGCGTGATTCCACACTTTGAGGCTAGGTCCAAGCCAATCCACAATGCAAGGAACTCCGTGTGATTGTTTGTAGCTTTCCTAAGTCCCCAAGCATATTGAACTACTCTTTGTTTATCATGGCAAAAAATGACCTCTAGCCTTAACAACATAGTTTTATCCATTATTATAACATTATTTAACAATTAACATTAATGAATAACTTTCAAAAACAACATGTTCCAGTGATTAATCATTCTGTTAGATAAAT
>APFE030091724.1:72482-85662 GCA_000404065.3 Pinus taeda
AAAAATTTTATACATAATTTTAAATTTTAAAGTATATTTATTTGATTTTTGAACTAATGTTTTTGACGATAATCACATCAAAATTTATTCATGAATTTTGATGTGATTATGGTTGAAAGCATTATCTCAAAAACTTGATATGGATCACAGAATCCTTAATTCAATAATTTATTCGGTTTTGAGATAATGTTTTCGCTGATAATCGCACCATAATTCATTCATGAATTTTGATGTGGTTATGGCCGAAAACATTATCTCAAAAACTTGACATGGATCAAAGAAGTCTTTATTCAATAATTTATTGAGTTTTGAGATAATGTTTTGGCGGATAATCACATCAAAATTCATTCATGAATTTTGATGTGATTATGGCCGAAAACATTATCTCAAAAACTTGATATGGATCACAAAAGCCTTAATAATTTATTTGGTTTTTCTGGGATTGAGATTATTCCATTATTTTTTTTATAAGTTGTTGATGTGATTATGGCCGAAAACATTATCTCAAAAACTTGATATGGATCACAGAAGCCTTAATTCAATAATTTATTCTGTTTTTAGACAATGTTTTCACCAATAATAATATAAAAATTCATTCATGACTTTTAATGTGTGACAAATGAATTTTGATGTGATTATGGCCGAAAACATTATCTCAAAAACTTGATATGGATCACAAAAGTCTTAATATGTGTGACAAATGAATTTTGATATTCAATGGCCGAAAACATTATCTCAAACTTGATATTCAATGGCCGAAAACATTATCTCAAACTTGATATTCAATAATTTATTCGGGATTATTCCATTATTAATTTTTTAAAGCTTGGTGGGACTACATCTTCATCATATCCAATAAGGTGGGGAATTGAACCGGTGACTTCACATCAAAGAATGCCTTAACATAACACCCATCCCATCTATCCAATTTATTCCATTGTTAAGAATTTCTAGAAACTTGTGTATTATTTTTTTTTATTTTTATAAATCACATTCTAAGTCATATTTTAAATTATAAAATACATTTATTCCTAAATTTATATATTATATATTTAAGTTATTTTTATTAAAAATTCTACATATAATTTTAAATTCTAAAATACTTTTTCTTTTTAAATTGTTTTAAAAAACATGACAATCTCTCGTACCAATAAATTTTCCTTAAAAAAAAGCAATCATATAAATATATAGAATTGACAATCCCTCACAACCTGGAATAATTGGAAATATTTCCCTTTTAAGAAAAAGTTAAAAACAATCACATAAATATATAGAATTGACAATCCCTCACAACCAAAAAAAATCTGCCATTAAAGAAAAGTAATTGCATAAATATATATAATTTAATTAGGAGTTATAAAACTTAAGAAAGCCCTGTGAGAAATTTATGAAATCTAAGTAATTTTGACAATTTATGAAATATGATTTGGTGTTTTAAATAATGGTTAAGTTTCGGATTTGGAGTATATCTTAAAATTGTTTTATTTGTTTAATAATTTCTTTTTGATGTAAATAAATGTATTAATGTTCTAAGGGTTAAGAAACATCTAACCCAAAGTTATGACTTACTCCTTTGCGTGTGTGTGTATATATATATATATATAGTAAATGGAATGGGTGGGAAATTTTATATTAAGGAAAATCTAGATTTTGGGCTAATATCCTTATATAGTTCCTTTTATCTAGTGTCATCCACAAAAGCGAGATCTTTGAAAGAGTAAACTGAATATTTATTGTCTCCATTGCTTACATTACTCTTAAGACAAAATACAATCTCCATACAGCCTATAGAAAGATCATAACATAACGCAAAATTTACAAGCTAACATAACAACCGTTTACATGACAAAAAACTAATTGAAATCAAGAGAAGGACTATTTTTAGTACCAAAAGGGTGGTCACCATGGGCTATGGTCAAAGTCTTCTAGGCCACGAACTCGATGACTTTGTCTGTGCTTATCGCAAACCCCTACAACACTGCTTGCCTAGACATCCTTTTTAGCACATTCATTTAACATTTCCAAAGCTGCCACCCACTCAGAGAGTTGTCGCACCTCAGAGCTAAGTTTAACCAGATTGAGTTCCATATTTGCATGGTGCCAAAGAGCTTGTCCTCCACAAATGATTGAAAAGAACTTTGTTGACGCTCACTTAAACCCTCTAGCTTGCTTATTGTAGCGACCACAGCCTGCATTGAATCCAACAACCTGTCTATCAGCTCTGAGGCTTTGATAGTCTCGCGAAGCTCTTCAGAATTGCCCTGACTTGCCATGGAAACCATTGTGAAGAGAACAATAACATGCTGACTAGCCGTGGGGGGATTGGGAATAGAGAAGAGCAAACTACCACCACTTATGGCACTTGAATTTTTGTTCCCGACAACAAAGACCTGAGATAGCGATTGATAATGCCAAAATCTTCCATAGAATCATATATAGATGAACTTGCAATTGAAAATTGAGCCTGACGGTGACCAAAGATCACCCATTACGATGAGAATCACTCTAGGGTAGGGACAAAAAGGCTTGGAATTCATGCCAAACATTAACATTGAATTCTCCCTGGTGGGAAGTGAAGGGTTCACCACAGTCGACATATTAGAGAGTGAAAATGACATGAGAGAGTGAAAACTAATATCCATTTGTTCATCGGATGAGATTGCTTATACAAGTGTCTCTTTGAGAGATAGGCCCGACTAAACCATTGGGCACATTCCATCGATCTGCGAAGAATCAGGGTTTGGGAAATGAAGGCCATTAAACTTTCCCCTTCATGCCAAGGATAAAAATGATTGCCATTCATTTATGGAAATATATATGAAAGTAATTTTGCATTTATATCTATGATCCCTTGAGACATAGTGGATCCTCTCTTTGCAAGTTCGTCAGCGCTTGTATTCAAATTTCTATGTGTGGGGAAGAATTTTACTCTATCAAACTTGGAAAATGTTGCATGAATCCTGAGAATCAAAGGGGAGGATGAAGTGTTGATATTTTTTTTCGCTTTCGTGAATTACTTTATAACAAATAAGGAATCTCCAAAAACAATGATCTGCATAATTCCATGCTTTGAGGCTAGCTCCAAGCCAATCTACAATGCAAGGAACTCTGTATGACTGTTTGTAGCTTTCCCAAGTCCCCAAGCATATTGAACAACTCTTTGTTCATCATAGCTAAAAATGACCCCTCCCCCTCCAGCCTTAACATCATAGTTTTATCCATTATTATAACATTATTTAACAATTAACATTAATGAATAACTTTCAAAAACAACATGTTCCAGTGATTAATCATTCTGTTATATAAATTTTATAAATTAATTTATTTTGAAATAAATCTATTAATAAAAAATATTATTATATCTACGGCAGACATGGTATTACTCATTCAATTTTGCTTGCATATTACTTTTTCTTTGACCAAAAAACTCTGTTTCTTATCCATATTTTAACATTATGAATTCAATTTTTGTTATTATTGAAACTTATTTAGCTGTAAGGTGATTTGTTGAGGACTTATTATGGGCTATTTAGTGACTACCATTTCTATTTCTATTAGTTACTAATTTTTCGTTTTTAGTTTTATTTCTTTTTTTTTCTCTTTTTTATGTTATTTCCATTTTTCTAACTTAGATTTTTTTCTACATTTTCAACTTAAATTGACTTATTATTATAATAAAATATATTTTAATAAATTTAATGATAAAATTTATATATATTAATTAAAAAATGATATATATATATTTATATCTATATTTCTTTATTTTTTTGTATATTTCTCTCTCTTTATTAATATATATCGAATTTCTTAATGTTTGTAATTTTTTTATTAATATATATAAATTTATATCTATTATGTTATTTATATATATATATATATATAATATATATATATATATATATATATTATTATTTATTATTTATTTATTTATTTATTAGTTAACATTTTCTTTATTTTTTGTCAAATCACATTCAACAATGCAATATTTTATTAGTTGTTTTATTTTTGCGTTTATTATTTTTTAATTTAATTTAGTTATATTTAAGCTAAGCAACAGATAGTAGCTACCCTTAGGCAGTATAACGCAAAAGGTATTGCCCTAACCTCAAGTCAAACCTATAAAATTCATATATGATATATTCATATATATATCAGCTTAATATGACCTTTCTTTCCATTATCATTCAAAAATAGATAAGTTACATCCATACGTTGAATGGTTAGGTGGCCTCAACTTGCTCGAAGGGAAACCAGGTCTATTAGCCACCTAACAGCATGATAAGCCATCCAAAAACAAAATAGAATAAGTCTATCCATCCATGCTAAATAAGTCTAATTGTCCTTACACTGCCTAACATCTAGATAACTATATACATATTAAAAGTATTGAAAAGATAAAAACTATTGCATATACTAGTGAATAGAATAGAGGTAATACGCCAGACTACTTGTGATCTGTTGAGCCAACCGGAGCCAGATCCTTTGCACTTGACCCATGAAGTTCAGATTGCAAGATGCATGGAATATGCCTCTCGATGCAGCTATGACGACCATTTTACTGCTATAATTGAAATTTGATTTGCTAAAAATATTTGCTATAGTCGGGGAAAGCCTTCACAGTCGTAGCTGAGACTGAAGGGATGTGTTCCAGGGCTTTAACTAGAAGGTTCTTCAAAAACCAATATAAATGAACAATCTTCTTATATTGAGAAACCAGACCCCTAGAATGTCTCAGATCAGGCACCATGGTTTGCCAATCATCTAAGTTGAGGTTGAGCAGTCCCACTATCTCATTTAACTCCACTTCACATTTGCGATGAACTGATGAACCAAGGTCGAGCCCGCGTGATACATTGTAGCTGGTCCATCAATGATCCTGAAGTTAGACTTGCATCCATGACATTTTCCAGTTGACGTGCTAGGATTGTTAGAGGTTGTGGTTGTATTGGCCTTCTTTCCATGCCCACAAGAACCACAAGTGGTCCAGCCTCTTCCATAAGCAACGCGGGCCATGATGTTGCGCTTGTACCAGAAACAAAACAAAATGAAACCCACAAATTGATACCTAGAAAGCCGACCAAGAACAAGCCAAAACCCAATAACAGAGTGTTGTCTGGGGTCGCACCCGAGAGGTCTTGTCAAGGTAATCAATTGTGAGAACCATAACCCATGCAAAACCCAACGGTAGCCCCAATTGCAGACGTGGAGCCTTAAAAAGAAGAAGTCACAATGTTCAAAACCATAAGTCCAACGATAAGCAGAATAACTAAGGGCAGAATTAAAAACAAACCATTGCTTTGTAGATACCTGGGGACATCAGGGTCGTAGCCATGAAATGCTAGAGGAAAACCAAGGTTGGGACGCCAATGACAGAACCAGAGAGACCATAAGCGCCCATTGACCTAATCAACAGAATACCCATAGGAGCCAACAAAACTCCATAGAGCACACACACATGAATATAGAAAATGTGACAACATTCAAGCAATTTAGAGTCAAGCATATCCATTTCTAGAGAATACGTGTCCCAGGCCGTTTTATATAGTGTGCATCCCTTCTCCCATGAAACCCTCAAATAGGAAGAGTGATTCATGATAGAGAAATAAGTGATAAGACTAAGCACATACGTGAGACCGACGACCTTAACCCATCGTGAATGAACCAAAGCCCTGCAAAGTACCTCCATGGAATGCTGCCACATGTTGCAGGGTTGCTCAATTCCACACTTATGCTGAATCCATACACAAACAACAAACTTACCAGATTGAACACCTAAAAGGTCGGGAGCATGCCACGTTAAACAAACATTGTCACCTTCGTTAATTACATTGAATGTATCCATACGTGGTGCCACCACTCCATGTGATACAAGCATGTGGAGGGTGGCGAGGGATTGCTTTGGGATCTAGAGAGTGTCCATCACACAGTGCTTGACTGATATTAGCCCAGTCGCATCCCGATCGGGGTATATATATATACTTATTATATATATTTTAAAAAAAATTAATTTGAATATTTTAATTCTAAGCTACACACACACACACACACACACACACACACACACACACACATATATATATGGGTTAAAATCTAAATTCAAAATTTTAACTAGAGTTATATAGTAGCTAGTCTTTGCCGCTTAATTTAAATATGGCTAAATTAATGTAGAAAACAATAAAAATACGAAGATTTAAAATTTTAAATGTTAGAATTAGACTAATTCTAAATTGTAATTAAATGCGTTATTAAATTTTGTAAATTAACATTATTTGTATTGCAACATAAAAATAATTATTAATAGTTTACATTTGGTTTTTTGTAGTTTGTGGATATAGTCTTACGAAAATCTTATTATTAGACCTCGGTATAGAGGTCCTATTATAAATTTCTATTATACCTTGGTTTGTGAATATAGTATATTTTATATTTATTCTTATTACAAACATTTTATTATTTTGAATATCATTCATTCATTAATAGTGTAAAATCTATCATATATGGTTAAGTTCACACAAAAACCCAAGTGACCTCTACTCCTTAAAAATATAATGTAAAAATAAAAATATATCTCTCACATACCATTAATGAATCTTTTTAAATTATATATGTGATTTTAAATAATCATTTTAAATTATATATGTAATTTTAAATAATATATTTTTTAAGCAAAGTCTTCGGTAAAATCACATAAGAGAAATTTTTGGCCGACATGTTTTGACCAACAAGTGTGGTTCATCATCTAGTCTTGATGATGAACCATACTTGTTGGTTCGAAATGCGTCAGCCAAAAATTTCTCTTATGTGATTTCTACCCAAAGACTTTGCTTAATTTGTTATGGATCACAGAAGCCTGAATATAGAAAATATATTTTTTATTAGATTATATTAATCATTAGCGATTTTTAAAAATAGGAATATAAAATGATTATACTCATTAACAATAATTTTATCACCTTCCCAAAACAAATTGTATCATAAATGCCCATCATACACCTTGATGTGATTTATGTACTTCTGGTTCATTAATAGAGGCAAAGGGCAATAACATGTTCAATTTGATAGCCAATCAAATTAAACATAAATAAATTAAATTATTTAAAAAAAATCATATATTTCAATGTGTAATGTTATATTATAGTTTTTTTGCAATTTTTTTTGTCAAACCCAAACTAATATCGCTTAGATCAAAAACCCATTGCAATATCCGCGACAAGATAATAAAACAAAATACAAATATTTTTATAAACTAATTAATAAATCAGTATTATTATTATTTTTCAAATAAAATTCAAATTTTAAAATAAAATATACATATTTTTATAAACTAATTATTGTATTAAATATAAATTTTTTATAAACATTTAGAAATAAGATTAATTCTTGATATGAAAAGACAACTTTGATTTTGACGATTAATGTAATTCAAATGTAAATACAAGTATAATATATTATAGTTTTTTAAAGCTATACTTGCATAAACATGGAAATGTGAGCCTTCTTTTTTGGTTACACAAATTAAGATTTTACCAATCAATAAAACTCAAATCAATAAAATTCTAACCTGAACTACATTTAAATTAAAGCACAAACTAACTACTATAATAAAATTTAAAATTTAAAATTTTTATGTTAAATATTTTTGTATTTATTAAGTTACACTGTCACCATTCTATATTACCGTGCCTTCAAAACATTACAAGTACGGTTGTACCAATGTAAGAGAGGTAACACGAAATTGCTTGGGGAAAGAACCCTTCATTGTACATGCGACTTATCCACTTTTTCAAATTGCGACAAAAAATTATCGTATAGACCAGGCCTGGAATTTGACGTCCCACAGGACGTATTTTTGGTTGAAGAACATATTTGACAGGAGCAGAAAAAATTCCATGTCAAATCCGACGTGTGATACACCCCTGTAAACCATCAAAACAACCTCTGTTTCACTTGTTCAAACGTAAAAATTTAAGATATCTTATTTCTTAGGAGTCTAGACACTGGGAGTATGAGAGTCTGGGACCACTAGACCAGCAGTAGTACAGGTACATAACGTGTTACGCAGTTTAAACTAAAAGCATTTAAATGCATCACCATCCCACTGCGTACTACCTAGTACTTACCATTGATTATCCAGCTACAATCCGCCGCTCATAGCCACTCAAATTTAATCCGACGAGACTTGCAATTTGCAAATTGCAATCTACTGCAGTCTGCCAGTGCTTACGAATCATGATTTACCTATTCAGTGTTCAACCTAACTTCTAAGGCTTACAGTTTACCTCTTCACCCTCGCAGTTGGCTAATTTGGAGAATTGTTGCAACTTGCAGTGTCGCAGAAAAGGTGTCTTCAGACTTCGAGTTCTGCACATTAGGCGACCTCTACACATTCGAGAATCGGCTCTGGTGCAGTGGTGCAGTGTGCTTCTCTCTTGCAGATTGACCATGAGTGGAATCTGTGAGAAAACTTGGATGCTCAACAACTCAACTCTCCACTTCAAGTTTCACAGGTATTCCAATACTTTTGCCCTATAAGATAATTTGGTACTTTCGATTCCCATCTAGAGTTTGAGGTTAAGTGTAATGCATAGCAATAGCATGACAGTTAAATCCACCCACCTCCTCCATAGCCAATGCACACAGACACATTCACCACCAAGCTCACCTTCATTCCTTCGACTCCCATGGAGACTTGGAGTTGTTAGCCTTGACCAGCAATGATCCCTTGGCCATCCGCTTGCTTAGTGGGGAGTCGAAGCTGGAAGCCTTTGCAGCATTACTACTGCACCTCTCCAAGTTTTGAACCATGAATCTCTAGTTCCCACCAACTCTTCCGGTAGTTCATTGACCGCTCTTACTCCCGCTCATTCTCTATGGTGGAATTCCAGGACTGCCCAGTTCGCCTCCGTCAATTGTTCATTTAACCTTCATTTCTTCTTTGCCATATTCTACTTGAAACCTGGCTTTAACTCACTAAGGCATCGTGTCCCATGGGCCATAACTAACATCTGCAGCATCTTCTCTTTTCTGTTTCTCCGGTGAAATCCTATCCATTTGCGAGAGATTGAGGGAGAATGAAATTCTAGAGCTCTATCTATCATCACTTGTAGTGTCGGTCTGTGAGAGGTCGAGAGTAAATGACATGCGTGGGCTCTGCCAACCATTTCCAATCTCCAAATAGGCTGCCATTGCACGTTTAACTGACTACAATTCTTAAAACTCTGCTCGGATCTGAATGAATCAGAGCAATCATGTGTCAGTGACATTTTAACGGTAAAATCCTTTTTGGATAAAGCACCAAACCATTACAGATATGCGTTGACTACCAATTTACCAAATATGGTGATTTTTTTGTCATATTACCTTGAAAAACTCCTTAAATATTAATGCCATGAAAACAAGTGCAAAATAGAATTTTTTGAAAGAAAAGGGTTTCAATTTGTGAGGATGCCTTCATCGTCGTGCCAAGTTTTTCAGAGGAATTCGTATTTTGATTCGTTTGAGTGCATAGGTGTGGGGGATTGCATGTGCTTCACATATGGAAGATGTATGGATATAGGCTATAGCCGTTAACAATCTAAGCGAGGAGACATGGAGTTGGCTTCCAACGCCCACAACTATAGATAAATGTTATGGGTACCCGCGTATTATGACCTTTAAACCCAGCTCCGATATGAAGGTCGGGTGAAGCCTGACTGGCCCTTTAACATTCATTTTGTTTTGATATACCAGAGAAAAATTTTTGTTATGGGTACCCGCGTATTATGACCTTTAAAGTTCCCAACTTCCCACACTCCCTTCGCTTTAACGTAAAGCGTGGAGCCTATGACGACACCAAGATTTTGTTATTTTTATGTGTTTTTAGTGGGGGACTGTTGTACTCCAGATTTACATTTAGTATCTAAGTACAATGGAAGCTATTATTCATTTCAATATTAAGATATTCATAAATAATTTTCATCGATTCAAATTTATACACTATTTTCAACTTCATTTTACCCCTCACATGTTTTCAACTTATTTTTTTCACCACTTACATGTTTCTGAAAAAACTTATGTTTAACCTAGATAAAAGAGAAATTAAATCAGTTAACTAAATAAAATCCAGGTAAATGAAAAATTAAATCAGTGAACTACCACTCGACTTGTATCCTTTAAATTTATTTTTAATTGTTTAGATGTGCCAAGCCTTAACCATAAAAATATTCTACTCAAGCAACAATGGAATTTTGCTTTTTAGAGTGATTCAGACCAAATCACACCAAACTCACTCTAGCCATAATTCCTACCAGTGGGGAAAAATAGATTAAGATTGAATATTCTTTAAAGGAATGGATGGTGGAATACATTTTTCGGTTAAATTCTGGCATTTCCACTGTTTAGCCGTATCAATACAGGTAATTTTGGTCTCCTGCATTATTATTTAGGAAAATTTCTCGTTGTGTGAATTTTGACCTAATCCAATAACATATCTTGAAATTTCTTCTCAACGGCTTTAATTTCCCCAATTCGGACTAAATATTGACAATATTTGGTTTCTACGTCATCATGTTTGCATAACTTTTCTTAGTATTTAGGGAATTATTTGTGCGGAGAAAGTTCAGGGGGAATTCATTCGGTTCAGCTAAGAAAATCATTCAAGTTTACACTATCGATTTCCTCAAAATTTCTCAAAATTCGATATAAGCGAATCTTTGAAGCACACACTTTATTGCAATATTAGTTGTGTCTAAATATTTTGATGTCACGAGTCTAAACGTTCTTTTATCAACTTTTTCTGGTAATCATATGGGAATACAGCGATGCAACTATGGGTGAAATCGCTAGTTTATATTTAAATTATTTTATAGTTAAATTACTTTTTAATACATTATAAGAGTTTAAACGTGTTTTTATACTTTTTCTGGTAACTATATAGGAATACAGTGATTGAATTGTTGAATGAAATTGTTATTTTACATTTTAAATGACTGTTTATATGGTTTAATATATAAATTTTATACTGTTTAATATATAAATTGATTCAATGCCCTCAGATCTTTTTGAATACTTGAATTATACAATCTCAATTTCAACAGCTAAAATATGGCATTTCAATAAATTTGCTACAAGATTTATTAGATTTCAAACAAATGCATCAAAGTACATTCTGAGAAAGGTGAAAACGTAGAACGTCTCGTCTACCCTCTTATTAGTTCAAATTAACTGGCCATTCCACCTAATAAACACTTTCCATATACGGACTACCATTAAACCCAGGCCCGATATGAAGGTCGGGTGAAACCTAACTGGCCCTTTAACATTCATTTTGTTATGATATATACCAAAGAAAAAATTTTGTTATTAATTTTGTACGAGGGTAATGGTGTATCATATTGTATGGCCATGCTTGGCATCTGAGGATAAGGGTTTTTATTCCACTCTTGGTGCTTAATGTATGGTTGTGTTTGATGGGTAAATTTTAAATTAATTATTATTTTACTATTATTTTATTTTGTTTATTGAATATTATTTTATTTATAAGATAAAATGGAAAGGCAATGATTCAAATTGATTTATGGGGTAGTATTTAATATTTGTTCTTTCTCATTATTTGTTAAAAAATTAATGAGCCAAATTAACTTACTATATAGTGTTTAATATTTGTTGTATTTAATGTCGATATTAATATCCAATTTATTGATTTTTATCTCCACTCTTGCTATTTAAAGCAAGGTCATCCCAGCCCTCGAGTATATTTAAACATGGTAATCCCGACCCTCTAGGAGTCACTATTATGGAAATTTGTGCAGACAAAACCATCCAGAATTGCGAATCAGTACCAAAATATGTACCAGGATGACATACTTGATTAGCTTTGTGATGTGTGAAATGCAGTTTGATGATTGACATCCATGATCCAATATACATAAATATAAATAGGCAATATACCTGTTTCAAACAAAATGGGAAAGTTGGTCTTATAGGGTTGACCCCAAGTTCCAACGACCATTCTCAGTCAGATAAGGTCCTGGAAGTTCTTACTAGCTTCAGTTTAGTTATTTCTTTTGTTTATATTTAGTGCTAGTCCCTGTTTGGTGTGTTGCATATTTGGGATGCAAATTTTAGCAGGCTGAAGTTCATTTTCAGATATATTTACGTTTTGCTTATTTATTCTACAATGTTGTCCACTGTTATATTCACTTTTGATTTAATGAATTTTAGTTTTCATATATATATTTTATACAGGTGGTCACAAACCTACAAATGTCTCAAAAGAGAAAGATGCAAGTTACAATTGAGGAAATTTATCGATGGACAAAAGGGAAAACTTCTAAGAGTCAACAGAATTAAAAAACACTTGAAGAAACCCATAATGCTCATGTGGAAAAACAATTACATGAAATTTTTGGAAGTTCTTTTGAACATGATGTAGATGAAGAAACAAATGAAGTTGAAGAAGAGGTTGGTGATAATTCAGAAATGAAAGTGCAAACAAAAAGACAATTTCGCATGGAATGGTTAGATAAGTTTGTTTTGTTGAATTATGTGAGGTTTGATGATAGAATAACTATGAAGTGTAACTATTGTGAGAAGTATTGGATGAATGGACCATGGGGTTTAGGGAATGGTTGCACCACATTACAACATGATGCTCTTGTTACTCATGAAAAATCACGGGTGCATAAAGATGATAAGGAAAGATGGATTAATGCATTAGAGGGAAAGATGAAACCAATTCCAAATCATATTAGACAAGTGAGAGATGCCAATAAGGAAAGAGTGATTTTTACAATGAAAATATCATATTTCACTTGTCAAGAAGATTTATCTCTATCAAAGTATAAGAAGCTTTGCAAATTTCTAATGGATGCAAAAACTCAAAATATGCCAGTCTCAAGAGTACTCTTCATACACTAATCGTAAGTCTGCAAATGATTTTATATATTGCATATCAAAACACCTTGAACAGATTCAGATAAAAAATATGTTGGAAAGTCCTTTCTTCTCATTAATGGTTGATGAACGTACTGATCGAACCTTAGAGCAACACCTTGTTATTTATGCAACATATTTAGACTCAAAGGGTCTCAGACCACCTATCTCGCAGTTTATGAAGCTCAAAGATGTAGTAGATGGAAAAGGAAAAACAATATATGATAGTGTCAATCAATTAATAGATGTTAGAGGCCTTCAATATAAA
>APFE030091724.1:103135-140867 GCA_000404065.3 Pinus taeda
TAAAATTGTCTATTTTGAAGTGGATGAAGGATATTATACCAATAATACCTAAATCACAAAAGTGTTAAAAGCTTAAATAAAATATTATGAAGTTTGAAAAAGTAAAATGGAGATTAGTAATAGAAGATTTCCTAAAACTTTCATCAAAGTTGTTTTTGCATTATTTAAACTTGAAGGAACAATTGAAGGAAGGGATGTTATTGTCTCAATTTCTCCCACTCAAGGTGACAATTATATTATTATTAAATGTGCTAGCCAATTAGCGGTTTCTTAGTCGAATATAATTGAAACAATAGACAAGGATGAAAAAAAATATGACATAAGCAATTTATAGTTGAGTATTGAGAGCTATACCTTTTGTCTCACAATTCACCGTCAAATATTTATTTTGTGATGATAATGACATTATTTTGGGTTCACCCTTGCTAGAATCACTAGGGTCATTTATCTTAAATAAGAAGAAGAAGTTTTTGACATTTTCCTACAAGAAGAAAACAATAGCATTATAGGACATTACATTAGAGCCAAATTTGTAACACCGTAAGACATAAAAGATATCTCGAAGTTAATTCTTCAAGAAAACCAAAAATAAATGCAAAATATGCGAAAATAAGTTGACCAAATTATCATAGACAAAAATGCAAAAGTTTCTTGCCTTAAGGATCCCAGTGAAAAAATACTTATGCAAATTAAGAAGCTTAAACAAAACAAGAAGTTGTTGGAAAAAAATTACAACAATTCATCTAGAAGGAAGTATCAAATTTTTCAGATGTATAAATTCAAGTTGAAGAAAAAGGAATAAACATAAATTCCATTAAACTCATAGTTTAAGAAAAATTCAACTGAAGTAAAGATACACTTGGATGTTGTTGTCCAAATGACAAAAATTGACCTAGGTGGATATTGGTGGCCACTCACTTATTCCACTTAGAATCCCACCATTGTTTCTTTTAGTTTCCTTAATTGTAGCATGATTTACTATTTTTGGTAGTCTTTTGGGTCTTGAACTTCTAAAGCCGTTTTAAGGCCCTAAACGACATTTTTTGGAAAATAGGAAAACTGGTGGCCAGGGTGCAGGCAGAAGAGACAAACGTTCAAAACTTGATATAATTTCTTCTAATTCTGGCAGAATTTCTTCTTGGATTTCCCTCGGAGCCTCGGTCATTTACCTCTAGTTAGATATTCTGCTAAATTAGCAGAATTGCTAATTTAGCTGCAACTGCCAAATACCTTACAAACCCTTTAACTATCGCATATCACAATCGCAGCTTTCTAGGAAGGGTTCCTTTATTTGTAAACATTGTGATGCGATATTTGTCGGCGCACTTGTATTGCATGTCGCATTTCACAACTCCGCTAGGCCAGGGTCCCTTCACTTATAACCGATGCGATGCAAGATCCATCCGACGGTCAACATTCATTAGTGATTTGACGGTCACTATGATATCGCACAAAGATTTGCGTGACGCTACTACCTCATGGAGCCGATATACTTATAAACCCCAATATATAACACTTCAGGTCCGGACTTGAGATTAACGCCCGAAGATAGAGGTTTCCAGAATCTACATCTCACGGGACTTTGAGTAACCCAAGGGTTAATAACAGGGCCAACCCCCGTTGTTGACTATGCCACAATGCGTTGAATATGAAATCCACGGTTAATAATGAGTGTGGGACTTTAGTCCTAGATCAATAATTCATGTACATCTAACCCTGCAGTCATTAATATACAATAGAGGAAATTAAATACGAACATACTAGACCAATAGAACTCTGAGTTTAAGCCAAACTGAAAATTCAAGATACACAAAGACATTACAGAGGGACACGACACCTCTGGGATTGACCAATTTTAAATAGAAATGCACAGAGGTTTAATGTCTTCAATTTTATCATATATGTCCAAAAACAAGTCGGATCAGTCAAAATCCCCTTACAATGATCCGGAACTTACATAAGTACTGGTTAATTTAAGAACCAGGTCCTAAATCAAAGGATAGAATTAACTAGTCCTATCTAATCTGCATAATCTTCTCCTCGAGAATCTCCACTACATCTAACTACTTGAATTTATTACATGATAATCCAAATCCTAGATTCTAATTTAAATCCTAACTAGAAAGCTTTGTAAATATGAGAGCTAAAGGACCCCACTCCTTTGCTTGTAACTTTTTTTGTGTTTTTGTAATAAGTTCGAAGCCTTTTTCCTTTAAGCCTCATGCTCTTGCATCAGACTCCTGAAGACAAAATTCTTCATTCGCTCTTGTCCATGAGCTCTTCTACAGAACTGCCCAATTTCTGTAGCATGGCATCTGTCACCCAGGTAGCATCAGTGATTGGTTGAACTTTCCACTTGATGAAATACTAAAAATACTCTTGTCCCCTTGTCTTCTTCAACAATTTCTTGTCCAAAATCCTCTCTAGCTACAATTCCTTCGCTGTAGGCAACTATTTTACCTAATCAATTTCTTGATTCTCTTGGTCTTTTGTTGTGTCATCTACATTTTCACCTTCATAACTGTACAAATCAGCAACATTGAAAATTGGATATATTCCAATATCAGAGGGAAATTCAATTTCATATGCATTTGCAAAAAATTTCCTCAATATTTTGCATGGTCCAATTTTCTTGAACTTTAACTTGTTATACTCTCTTTTTGGAAATCTTTCTTTCTTCAGGGGTGCTAAAACCAAATCTCCAACTTCAAAGTTAACTTCCCTCCTTCTCAAGTCTGCTCTGCTCTTGTACTTTATGTTGCTGTCCTGTAATTGTTGTTTTACCTATTCATGTAGTGCTTGCATTTCTGAAGCAAAATCTTCCCCTTCAACACTTCTCATCTCATATTTCCCAATATTTCTTAATTCAGACACTCCTCTTAGGTGCATTCCATAAACTATATGGAATGGAATCTGCCCTGTACTCTTGTTAGGAGATTCATTATATGCATATTCAGCCTGTGCCAATACTTGATCCCATTGTTTTGGATGTTCACCTGTAAGACTTCTCAGAAGATTACCCAAGCTTCTATTTACAACTTCAGTCTGTCCATCTGTTTGAGGATGATAAGCAGAACTTAAACTCATTTTAGTTCCAAGCTTCTTCCACAATGTCCTCCAAAAATGTACAACAAATTTGGAGTCTTTGTTTGAAACAATACTCTTAGGTAACCCATCAAATCTTACAATATCTTTAAAAAACATATTAGCAATGTCAGTAGCATCACTGGTTTTATAACATGGAATAAAATGTGACATTTTTGAAAATCTATCAACCACAACATAAATTGAATCATTTCTTCTTTGAGTCTTTGGTAAGCCCAAAACAAAATCCAGGCTTACCATATCCCAAGGTCTATCTAGAATAGGTAATGGAACATATAACCCTGTGTTTTGGCTTCTTCCTTTTGCATACTGACAGACTCTACAATTTTTCACATACTTCTCCACTTCAGTCCTCATCTTTAGCCAAAAGTAAAACCTTTTCAACTGCTCATAAGTCTTGTCTACACCAAAATGTCCTGCAAGTCCACCACTATGTTTCTCCTTGATTAAATTTTCCCTCATAGAACAATTTGGAATGCATAATTGATTTCTTTTAAACAACAACCCATCTTGCAAGAAATAATCAAGCCACTTACTTCTGTCTAACAAAATAGGATTTGTACAAGCTTCAAATGCCCCTTTAAAATCTAAGTCTTTTTCATACAATTCCTTAAGAAAATAAAAACCCAACACTTGAATTTGGATTTCTTGAAGTAGTATGTTTCTTCTACTTAAGGCATCTGCTACATTATTTGATTGGCCATTTATATGCTTCAAGACAAAATTAAAACCTTGAAGATACTCTACCCATTTGGCATGTTTCCGATTAAGCTTTGGCGGTTGCATAATGTACTACAATGAATGGTTGTCTGAATAAAGTATAAACTCTTTAGACATCAGGTAATGTCTCCACTTCTTTAATGGTTGCACAACTGCATAAAATTCCTTATCATAATAGGAATATTTCTTCTTTGAGTCATTCAATTTCTCACTGAAATAAGCTACAGGTCTATCCTCCTGGCTTAAAACACCTCCAATGGCTTCTCTATTGGCATCACATTTCACTTGGAAAGGTTTATTAAAATCAGGCAAAACCAAACTAGGTTTTTCAATGATCTTCCTTTTCAACAGCTGAAAGTTCCTTTCTGCTTCACCAATCCATTTAAATGGTTTTTTATCTTTCTTTATAGTGTTGATAATAGAAGCATTGATCTTACTAAAGTTCGTTATGAATTTTCTATAAAAACTAGCATGACCATGAAAAATTCTTACCTCAAAAACACTTTTTTTGCGAAGGCCACTCTATGATTGCCTTGATCTTCTCTGGATCCATCTTTAATCCATCAACAAAAACAACAAAACCCAAATACACCAATTCTTCCTTCATGAATGAACACTTCTTTAAATTTAGCAGTAACTTCTCTTGCTGCAACCTTTGTAAGACATAATTCAGATGTCTCATGTGTTTCTCCTTAGACCTGTTGTAAACTAATATATCGTCCAAATATACTATTACAAATTTACTAATAAATTCCTTCAAAACTTCATTAATAAGCCTCATGAACATAATAGGTGCATTTGACAACCCAACAAGCATTACCATCCATTCATACAATCCTTCATTTGTTTTAAAAGCAGTTTTCCATTCATCCCCTTCTCTAATCCTTATTTGATGATACCCACTCTTTAAATCTAGCTTTGTAAAATATCTTGCTTCACCCAAAAAATCCATCAATTCTTCAATTCTACGTAAAGGAAATTTGTACTTGATTGTTATCTTATTGATTGCTCTTGAATCAATGCACATTCTCTAGCCTCCATCCTTCTTTGGGCTCAACACTGTTGGCACTGTGCAAGGACTCAAACTCTCTCTAATCTATCCCTTGTCTAACAGTTCCTGAACTTGTTTCCTGATCTCTTCATTCTCCGTGGGAGTCATCCTGTAAGCTTCTTTATTAGGTAGATTTTCTCCTAGAATCAAATCTATGTGATGACTGATCTTTCTAATGGGTGGTAACTCATCAGGCAAATCATCTACAGTAATATCACAATAGCTATCTAGCATCTCTTGTATTTCAATTGGTAAATCATAAACTTTAGTGGAAGTAATTATTACCTTGGGCTTGCAAATCAATGCAAAATTCACCTCATTCTCTTCAATCTGCTGCAAGTATTCTTTTGCACTTAGCAATAGAGTCTTCGGACCAGACTTTCTTGATACATCTTCTTCTTCCATAGGCAGTAATGTATGATTGACACCATCTTTACCAAATTTTTATGTGTTTATTCTTCCATCATGCATAGCTCCACTATCATATTGCCAAGGTCTTCCAAGCAATATGTGACATACATCCATAGGCATCACATCACACAAAATTTTATCTTTATACTTGCCCAACTGCAACTCCACTTCACATTGTTCATTTACTAACAACTGATGTCCCTTTTGTAGCCATGACACCTTGTAAGGTGTTGGATGTTTCTTTGTCTTCAATTTCAACTTCTCCACCACATCTGTAGAGACCAAATTATTAGCGCTGCCACTATCAATTATCATTTGACAACATTTTCCTTGAACCTTGCACGTAGTCCTAAACAAAGTCTTCCTTTGTGCTGGTTCAACAACTTCCTTTGTTGGCTTTAGCAATACCTTGTTAACTACCAAATATTCTCCTCCCTCTGATATATTTTCTTCTTCTGTCACTGTTGTTGCTTCCTCTTCAGTCTGAGCAACAATTGCATTTCTTTAAGGTGTTCCTGCATTTTCTGGGCACTCATAAGCTTTGTGTCCCAGCTTGTTACATCTGTAACATCTAACTTCTCTTCCTCTACCTCTGCCTCCTCTTCCTCTGGAAAAACTCCCTTTGCCACTTGCATCACCTCCTGTGATTGCATGCTGATTCGAGCTGCTTCTAGATCCATCTCCATGTGTTGTAGATCTTCCTCTACACCTTGTCTTCCCCTTCCTTGGAAGGTACCTCTATTTTTGGTAGACTTCTTCCTCATGAGTTTTTCTTCAGCCTTCAGTACCATCTGATAATCCTCTTCTACTATTTTAGGAGACAGTAGACTTATCTCATCTTGAATGTCCATCCTAAGACCATTCACATATCTTGCCACCTTCTTATCTGTATCTTGAATTTGTCCAGCTCTTATGTTCACCTTGTAGAACTCCTTTGTGTATTCTTTCACTGTCAAAGACCTTTGTCTAAGATTCTGCATCTTCCTAAATAATGTCTATTGATAATTACTCGGCAAAAACTTACTACTCAACTTTGCCACCATTCTATTCCAATTTTTAATTGGCTGCTTACCAATTCTCTTTCTTTCTACCTACACTCCATCCCACCAAAGTGCTACATGTCCTTTCAACTTTGTGACAACAAACTTTACCTTCTTTTCATCCTCTATTTCTTCATAATCGAAGAATTTCTCCATGTCATTAATCAAGTCTATCAGCTCCTCAGGATTTAATCCTCTTGCATAAATTGAAACTTCAGTTTTGGGTCTAGATGTGGATCTAAACACTAACTTAAAGAATCTCATCTCAGGAGTAACTTCTACAAGTTCCTCCTCTTCTCCAACTTTAGCTTTAGGCTCACTGACATCTCCAACATTTGCATCTCTCCTTGTTTCCATTGCTTCTAATCTAGCTTGCATCTGTTGCATAGCTTCCATCACTTCAGCATTGGAAATTGGTCTTCCTCTTCTACCACGTCCTCTTCCAACTCTGAAAGTCATGTTATATTTCTTTCTCTAATCCTTGAGATCCTGTTCAGTGTCTTCAAGCTGCTCTGATACCAGTAATGGTGGCCAGGGTGTAGGCGAAAGAGACAAACGTTCAAAACCTACTACAATTTCATCTAATTCTGGTGGAATTTCTTCTTGGATTTCCCTTGGAGCCTCGATCATTTACCTCTAGTTAGATACTCTGATAAATTAGCAAAACCACTAATTTAGCTACAACCACCAAATATTTTACAAACCCTCTAACCATCGCATATCGCAATCGCAGCTCACTAGGCATGGTTCCTTTAGTTGTAAATATTGCGATGCGATATTTATCGGTGCGCTTGTAATGCATGTCGCATTTCAAAAATCCGCCAGGCCAGGGTCCCTTCACTTATAACCGATGCGATGCGAGATTCATCCTACAGTGATCATTCGTCAATGATCCGACGATCACTATGATATCGCACAAAAATATACACGACGTTACCGCCTCACGGAGCTAATATACTTATATACCCCAATATATAACACTTCAAGTCCAGACTTGAGATTAACACCCAATGACAGTGGTTTCCAAAATCTACAGCTCGCGAGACTTTGAGTAACACAAGGGTTAATAACAGGGCCAACCCCCACTGTTGACTATGCCAACATGTGTTGAATATGAAATCCATGGTTAATAATGAGTGCGAAACTTTAGCCCTAGATCAAGAATTCATGTACTTCTAACCTCACAGTCATTAATACATAACAAAGGAAATTAAATACGAACATACCAGATCAATAGAACTCTGAGTTTAAGCCAAACTGGAAATTCAAAGATACACAGAGACATTGTGGAGGGACACTACACCTCCGGGATTGACCAATTTTATGCAAAAATGCACAGAGGTTTAATGTCTGAAATTTTATCATATATGGCCAAAAACAAGCTGAATCAGTCAAAATCCCCTTACAATGATCCAGAACTTACATAAGTATTGGTTCATTTAACAACCAGGTCCTAAATCAAAGGATAGAATTAACTAGTCCTATCTAATCTACATAATATTCTCGTCGAGAATCTCCACTAAATCTAACTACTTTAATTTATTACATGATAATCCAAATCCTAGATTCTAGTTTAAATCCTAACTAGAAAGCTTTGTAAATATGACAACTAAAGGACCCCACTCTTTTGCTTGTAACTTTTTTTTTTGTGTTTTTGGAATAAGTTCGAAGCCTTTTTCCTTTAAGCCTCATGCTCCTGCATCACAAACCCAGAATTTGCGACATGAGGTTGCAGTCAAAATTTGTAGTCCTTGGATGTGTCAAACGAAGACCATATGCCAAAGTTATGACCCCGAGAAGTTGATGTATCAATTTACCCCAATGGAGCTCACTGACTTTTGATGTTTCATCTCTTTGGGTTATGTTTTTGGATGCTTATGTTTTTCCATTGTTTGTCAATAATAAATAGGCCTTTTGAGCCTCATTAACAAAGTTCAGAAGACATGTAGCCACCACATCTATTCTCAATGATAAGCTACCATCGCCTGAGCTAGTTTATTTCCATTATGCATGTAAATAATTTTCAGTACTTTGTTACTAATGAATAAAAGTTATACTTTCACTATATCTTTGTTTTATGTTTATATTTGTATTTCATTTTGTTCCTTCATAAATCTAGATTAGTGGTATCATATTGGTCTACTCTTTCTCTATTTTTGTTTGCATGTCCCCTATGAGGTCGTGGTGTAAGGAGTTAGGGCTCGAACTGGTTAAGAGTTTGTACGACCAAACTTGCTGACCCCAACAGTCTCCCATGGAGGAATAAAATAAAGTGAACGAAGTAGGATATCCTTTCAAAATATTGCTCAAAGAATCCCTCAAGTGAAAAAGGAACACAATGATGGAAAACTTTTCCCAGATCCTTCGGCGGATACCCACTAACGATGCATCTTCATCCAATAGTCACTTTAGAGGTGTCACCACATTCAAGCTACAATTAAACCTCAATATCCCTATATTCAAAGGTCAAATAGATTTAGATGTTGTAGATAAATGGTTATATCTGTTGGAAGGTTACTTTTTGGTCCATAGTTTCTCCGATAAGGAGAAGATTACTTTTGCACTACTTAAGGTTGCTCCCAATATCAAGGAATGGTGGGAAAGTTACCGTGAGAAAAGGGCTAAGGAAACCTCTCTATTTAATAGCACCCTCTCTTGGAACTCTTTCTAAGATGCTGTCAAGGAACAATATTACCGCATGGGGAGCTATGAGGACAAGTACATACAGTGGACCACACTACAAAAACAAAGGGACCAAGATGTCCATGATCTTACAAATATTTTTCATACTCTACGCACAAAATTGGGTATCAAAGACTCTGAGTGAAATCCGATGCTTAATTACCGCAACTGTATGCATAAATACATTAAGGAAGAAATGGAGTTCCTAGACGTCTCCTCACTCAGAGCAACATACTGATATGCTGCCAAGATTGAACAAAAAATCAATTTGGATTTGCGAATCAGAAACTGGGAAAGAGTGCCCCAAAACACAAAACAAAGGAAAAATCCAAGGATGGGTGACCCAATGCAACCCGCCGAAGCCATAAGCAAAGAAAAACACCACTAAGATAAAGAAGGTCACAAGAAAGTGGTGTGAGTTTCATAAGTGACCCATTCAGAAAACAAGTGAGTCTTGAGCCAAACAGTCATTGGTGGTCAAACTAAAGGCCTCAAAGTGAGATACATGTTCTGACTCTACATTAGAACCTGACTAGAGGAATGACAAATGGAATCAAATTATTGATGTAGATGCCAACGCCACTATTTCCACCACTAATATCTAGAAGATTGAGCCCAAAGATCTGGAGGAGGGGGAGCGTCTTCTCCACTCATAGATATGGGTGAAGGGTTTTCTACTACAGTTCATTGTCAATAGTAGGAGCCAAAATAACCTCATTTCAGCAGAGGCCGTGAAGGAATTGGGACTATTGATGACATCACACGGATGGTCATACACCATGTGGGTGGCTTCACCAAGGACGAGATTTTTGCATCAACTAGCAATGTCGACTTCCCTACAACATCAAGCCCTTCATAGATGTAGTATTATGTGATGTTGCTCTTCTTGAATTTTGTGATGTATTATTAGGCTAACCATACTTGTGGAAGTGTCATACTATGTATGAGTCTAGGCATCACATTGTTCTTATTACTTAGGGAAATAAGTTATACATGATACCGGAGGTAGCCCCACCTATCACCATCTCTTTGATCTCTGCTAAGAAATGTAGTAGGATCGTCTCCCACACCGAGAAATTTTTTTCTTTCTGATTCGATTTCATAGTAAGGGGAAGATTGTGGTCACATCCATGGCCCCCAGGAAGGGTTACTCTATGTAACACAACCAGGTGGATAAGGTCATGGAAGAATACAAGGACATATTCTCCTCACCCACAAGGGTACCCTTTCACTTTCAGGTCAAGCATTTGATCTATTTGACTCCTGGAGCACCCCTACCCAATGGGGTAATACATCACGGCTCTATTCTGGAAAATGAAGAGATCAAGTGGTAAATCCAAGAGTTGGTGCAAAAAGGGCACATCCAACCAAGTTCCCCACCTTGTGGGAGCCCGATTGTACTTGTACAAAAGCAGGATGGGACCTGGAGGATCTGCGTTGATTATTAAGAACTAAACAAAATCACTGTGAGGAACATGTATCCAATCGCATAGATTGATGGCCTTTTGGACTAGCTCAAGGGGCAAAGTATTTCAACAAGATCGATTTAAAGTCTGACTATCACCAGGTTCTAACAGATCCCACAAATGTATTGAAGATCACTTTCAAATCTAAGGAAGGTCGTTTTGAATTGTTGGTCATGCCCTTCAGGTTGATAAATGCCCCTGATAATTTTATGAGTTTGATGGATGACATATTGCAGCCCTTCACTAACTCGTTCATGGTTATTTATCTGGAGGACATCCTAATCTTAAACAAGAGTTGGGAAGAACACTTTCAACACATGCAACAAGTCCTTCAAACCCTAATACAACACAAAATGAGTGCCAACTTAGAGAAATGCACCTTTGGCATGAGCCAAGTCCAATATCTGGATTACATCATAAATGAGCAAGGCATGCATGCAGATCCAACTAAGATCCAAGTCATTTGGGACTGGCCAGTCTCGAACACTCTAACAAAGCTTCACAACTTTTTGGGCCTTAGAAATTTTTATTGGAGGTTCGTGGAGAATTAAGGTCCCAACCTCCCTACAATCCAACTCTTGACCTACCTTGAGAATTGTGAGGGCCTTGAAATTGGTGTGTGGATTGTTCAATTAAGAGATTTCATTTTAACATTATTAAGGGAATAGAGTGGGTTCATAAGAGGATTCTATGTGGGGATTCACTATTATTTTGGCATTGTGGGTTTCACGTAGAGGAAGAATTTGACCATAGAGCGCTCTGTTACCATTTTTGCAACCATCTCTATTTACATTAGGATTATTGCCATGCGAGATTTCAGAATTACTAGTTTTGTCTTTATGATTTATTACGACACAAGAATATACTCGTGTAGTGATCCAACTCATCGCTCCTCTCCCTATTCTCCCCGTAATTTAATTAGCTTTAAGCCAGAATTATATTGCTATGAATGTATACTAACATGCATACAGACCAAATTTAAATTCCAAAACACACACGAATTACATAAGCTCTTGAGAGAGGCATTTACAAAGAGTTACCAGATTTCATTTTGACTGAATGAGCAATTGTATAGAGAAAATAAAAATGGCTCCCTCGTTGAGGCTTTTTTATTCTTGGCAACTTAATTATGCGACAAAGACACTGACATGATGCAATATTTTTTAGCAAATGTTTTGAGGCATGGTGTTCAAGAGTGGATTTGGTGGTTAGACTCCCTCTATTCCTTTTCCCTTCCCTTTCATGTTTGTTATGTTATGTATGCCCCACACAAAACATAACATCATACCCCAGGATTATGCTTCAGATTAAATGTCAATATTATGTGTATTGCAAGGCTACCAATGGTTAACCTACACATGACCGTTATTAGGAGAGAAATTCTCACGATTATTAATTAACGAGGACTCTTTGCCATGGAGTTAGCTTTGAAAATATTTTTTTTTCCTTTTACAATACAACTAAAATTTTGTATGTTTGTAAATTATTTTGTTTAAAAGAAAATACCATAATTGTGTATAAGTGGAAATGAGATGATCTTTATTTTTATGATGATAATATAATTATTTCTTTATTGATGTGATTTTATATTTAATATTTTAGTAATTAGACTTTTATTATGTTTTGAAATTCACAAAGAATAATATTTTTTTAAATTTTTTTAAATGTAATTATTCTTAACATAAAATTTATAGTGGAAGGATTTTATTATACTCAAACGTAATAGATGTTAAATTAAAATAATTTTGAATTAGTAATATATTTTAATTTTAAAAAGTACATACACTTTTAATTACCATTAATTACACTTTTAATAATCATTAATTGTAAAATGTTCTACTTGGACAAAATCACATGTGTCATTAATTGAGCAAATAGAATTTACAAATTCTTTTACATGAATGTGAGTGGTTGTATGACTAATCCATTAATGAAAAAGGTACTATAGACTATGTGTGAAGTTGCCTATGTTACTTAGTGCAACGGATTGGAAAGATTACAAATAACATAAACACATAAAAAACTTGAAAAACACATTCAAACATATCAACACAACCAAATTTTAATAAAGGAGTTCACCAGACTTCCTAGATACGTCTCCTGGTCCTTTCACTTCTAGTGCTGACCTCTTTATTATGTCTTCAAATTACTGTTACAAGTATGAGCTCAAAAACAGAGTCTCAAATACGAAAATGGAACTCACCTCTGTTTTTAGCTCGAGTTTTCGAGTCAAAATGAGTATAAACTCGACTGTATTTGGTCACTATGACCTCTAGACCCCCTGCAGTGGTCCAAAACCACACTAGTCAAATATTTTCGTGATATGGTATTGATATACTATGTATAGTTACAAACTGTGGTGAACGTGGAATAATATGATAACATTAAAATCAAAGGATAAACCAAAGGACCGACGGGCATGGGGTTGACCCCGACCGTCCGGCCTTTTCTCGGTGTAGATCCCGATACCAAGTGATCCAACAGTTATCGCGTTCCCTGCGCTATCCAATAGATTGGTTGATATCCACCATTGATTCATCCTACTAAATCCTACGGTTTTTGCGCAATCTCGCACTTCCACTAGTCTGACGGTTAAGACTCCGAAAGCACGTGAGAAAATCTGTTTTGGTGTGTTACGTGTTGACTACTAAGTGGAATCACGTGAATTTTTGAAAAACCATTTCCAGCCTTTAAGGCACGTGATATACCACTTATCGCTTTCCTACCGGAACTCAAAGAAGTTTAACTTCTTTTGAATAACCATATCGCGTCCATTTAGCATGTTATCCTGCTTGCATATCTTGACGCAATATGCGTCGATCTCCTCTGATGGGACGATCTCTACTCTCGTTCGTTGATCGGACTGATCCAACCGCCTATTGTATGAACCAATCACAAATTGCCATGTTACCTTCTGTGCTAACATCATCCAGAACCTGTGACTCATTCCCGGGTTGCCACGTGTCCTGCTGACATAGGCATTGACCGTTGACCTAAATCTTTGATTGGCTCTAATTTCTTCATCCGGACTCGGATTACATGTTGTTTGCACTGTTGGATTCGTCTTAAAGAGCACTTTGATGTGAGCCCACTTTCACCTGTATTTGAAGACTTTGATCTGGAGGAAAAACTGAATCCATTTTATATCACTCCTCCTTAGTGGAAGCTTTTGGTCCACCAAAAGTTGGTTTTAGCTGTTGAGTAAGTGAGGATAATGTCCCCTCACATTTCCAATCTCTATCCATCATGCTTTACTTGGATTTGAACCTTTGATTCCAACTCGAAGATACTCAACATTTCCTCGTCGCGAAGTCCTTATCCTCCTATCAAGAACTATGTCCTCCCGTAACTCATTGAGATACTCAGGCAAGTGATATTCAGTGGAAGGTAGATGACCTTACTATTCGGGATCTTCAATCAATGAAGGTTCATACAATTGCAAGTTTTCAACATTTACGACGGAATAGATTTTCATATAAGCGGGTAGATCTAGGTGAAAAGCATTTTCACCAATTTTGTGAAGTATTTTGAAAGGACCATATCTAATTGGTTTCAACTTTTTACCTTCCCCTTACAGTCTTTCTTTGTTGATGTACAACCAGACTTGATCACCAACTTGAAAACTATGCTCAACTCGATGCTTGTCATGTCGTGCCTTATACCTTTCTTGGCTTCTTTCTAGCTATTCAAGTACTGCTTGTTGAATTTCCTGGATTTGTTCAATGAACTTCGTTGCTTTGTCCACATCACTGTGTCCATCAACTACTATGTCTTTACCAAAGAAAAAATCCAAGGGAGACTTTGGTATAAAACCAAAACAAGTTTCAAAAGGAGATCTTTGAGTAGAAGAATGTTTTGCATGCTTGTAAGCATGTTGCACATAACACAAATGTTCATCCCAAATTTTGGGATGATTGTTGCAATATCCTCGAAGCAACTGTATCACTGTCCTATTGACCACTTCTGTCTAACCATATGTTTGTGAATGAAATGTTGTGCTCTTCTTTAGCTTTGTGTCCATTAAATCCCATAGACTTGCCCAAAATTTCTTGACAAATCGAGAATCTCGATCAGATACAATATAAGTGGGTAACCTAAAATGAACCCATGCATTTTGAAAGAACAACTTTGCAGTTTGTTCAGCTGTGACTTGTTTATTACATGGTGTCAAAATACACATCTTACTGAACCTATCCATAACTACATACAAATAATCATGACCCTTTCTAGACTTTGGCAATCCCCCAACAAAATCCATGGAAACACTTTCCCAAGGACGAGAAGGAATTGGAATTGGAGTATACAAGCCTAATTTTCTATTACTTTGCTTTCTTGTAGCACACATAGGACATCCTTTAATAAATCTAGAAACTGCCTCATTCATTCGTGGCCAATAGCAGAATCTTTGTAATTGTGCAACTGTTTTACTTACACCAAAATGACCTGATATGAGAGAAGTATCTGCTTCTCAAACTATATTAACTCTTTCAGTTTGTGGAATGCATAACTTTCCCAAATGATATAAGAGTTTTTCCTTTATGTAATAATCCAATTCGTCTACCTGCTTGCCATGACTTAAAGTTGCATATTCATCCTTAAAATCTGTGTCTTGAGCATATTGTTCAATGTAACTTTCATGAATTACCGAATTATGCTTAAGTATTGTGGATGCATTTATAATTGGTCATAATAACATGTCTGCAACCTTATTATGTATGCCCTTCTTATATCTGATAACAAGATGAAATTATTGTAAAAAACCCATCCACCTATAATGTCTTGATTGTTGCAATTAGTTTGTGAGTGTAATTATTGTAGTGGTTGATGATCTGTGTGTATGATTGTTTCATTACCCATTATGTAATGTTTCCACTTTTTAACACTCTGAACTAATGCATACAATTCTTTATCATATGTAGGATAATTAAATACTGCTAATGTGAATGTCTCAGAATGAAAGCATATAGGCTTCATGTTCTGCATCAACACTGCCCCCATGGAATATTCACTTGCATCTGTCTCGATCTCAAATGGATGCTGAAGATCTGGGAGTGTTAGTACTGGCGCTATACTGATCATTTCTTTCAATGTGTCGAAGGCTTTCTACTATTTGCCTTCCCATTGAAATACCTGTTTCACACTTGTCAAAGCATGTAAAGGAGCTGCAATCAAAGAAAAGTTAGCAATAAACTTTCTCCAATATTGCGCTGCCCCTAAGAAACTTCTAAGTTCTATAGTAGTATTGGGCTTATGCCAATTTACAATGACTTCGAACTTAGAGGGATCTATCTTCAATTCACCATCCCCTACAATATAACCCAAGTAATTCAAAGATGTTATGCCAAATTCACATTTTGACAGTTTTACATAGAGATTTTCTCTTTTCAAAACATCTAAAATCTGCTTTACATGCTTTACATGTTCATCCCATGTTCTACTAAAAACAAGAATATCATCTAAATAGACTATTACAAAATCATTAATGAATGGTCTAAATACATCATTCATGTCTTGCATGAATGTAGATTGAGCATTAGTTAAGCCAAAAGGCATAACCGTCCCTTCATAGAGTCCTTGCTTCGTTTTGAAAGTAGTCTTCCATACATCCTGTTCTGCAACTCTGATCTGATGGTGGCCGCTTCACAAGTCCAATTTAGAGAAGTAAACTGCATATTTTAACTGATCTAACAAATCATCAATACGAGGAAGAGGATAACGATTCTTTATTGTGATTTTACTTAATGCTCTAAAATCAATGCACATTCTCCACAAACCGTCTTTCTTTCGCACTAACACAATAGGTGATCTGCACAGTCATGTGCTTGGTCAAATAAACCCTTGATCGAGTAACTCCTATACCTACCTCTTTATCTCTGCATTCTCTAGAGCTGATAACTTGTACATTCTAATGTTAGGTAGTGGAGCATCTTGTTGTAAATAAATCTCATGTTCTATCTCTCGCTTGGGTGGAAGCCCTTTAGGCTCTTGAAATAGAATATCATAATCGGAAACAACTTTAACTAGATCTGCTTTCTGTTTAGGATTACAGCCTTGGAATGCATCGGATTTATCAATATCCTTTGCTTTTACAATCATAAGTAAAAATTTCTTACTTGAATTTACAATTCTTTTCATCTATCCTGCATTTATGAGAGAGAAATTATCTTTGAGTTTATGAGCCCTTACAATATATTCAATTCCATCCTTAGTGAGTTGATACCTATTTTTAGTTCGATAGAAGATAGCATTTCTATCATACAAGTATGGACTTCCTAATACAATTCCACAACCTCATCTACAAACTTTGACCCAATAACAAAACGAAGTTTACATTGTTTCGTAACTTGTAGCTTAGTTTTATCACACACCCAACCTAATGATATGGATTTTTATGAGGTTTTGTTTCTAGACCCAGCTTCTTTACAAATGCTTCAGAAATCAAATTAACTTGTGACCCACTATTAAATAAAGTATCAATTTTAGTATGCTTGGAAATGACTCTAATATGAAATAACTCATTTCTTTTCCTCTCATCATTATCATTATCAATAGAATGCGAAGAAGTACTTATAGATGCTTTAGAATCTTTACCTTTTATACCTGTAGTTGTAACCATTGTATTGTCACCTGAATCTGATCCCAAGTCCTTTTGAATAACAACAACATTCTTTCACTCTTTACTGTCGAACTTCTTAGGCTTCAATTCTGGATGCAAAGACCAGCAGTGTGCCTCATTGTGTCCTTCCTTCTTACAATGAGTGCATGAAGGTTTAACCTTCTTCACAGTGTTTGTTTTCCTCTCCTTCCATTTCAATTTCTTCTTGCTTTTACTCTTGCTTTCAATAGGTTTGGATTATTTCCCAACATCTTGGGTTACATTTTTACCTCTAACTTCTAGATGAGTTGCTTGAATTGATACATCATCTAGGCTAGTTGGATTAAAATAAGTATGGTATGCCTTAGATAACTATGAAGACCACCTATGTATTTCAATAATGTCTCTGGTGAGTCCAATGATTTGCCTAATGTTAAAGCTCTCTTACAGAATTCCTGAATATAACTTTGAACACTTTGACCTTTTAATTGATGTAGTGTTTGCCAACTCATCATTGCTTGTTGCATGTTGGGTTGTGTTATATTCTTTCCACGTAGTTAACAAGGGGTTTGAAGGGCATCTGTAACCCCACTTTATGGGGTTTGGGGCAGCGCCCCGGAAAATTTTGGTTTTGGACCCTATGTGGGGTTGGGAAGACCGACCTATGGTTTTGTGCATGATTTTCACACGTTTTTTGGATGTGATGGTTTTTATTCCATGGTATTGGACACGATGGTTTTCAATCCATGTTATTGGATGCTTCGACATGTATAAATATGTATTGTAATATTGAAAGGAATATAATGAAAAATCAAGCTGGTAGTCCCGGTTTTAGGATCCAGGGGAAAATCTCTGTGTATATGTGTTTTATGTGTTATGCTCTCACATTGTTTATTTTCTGTGTTTTAGAATTCATATGCAGGTAATTTCTGTACGGGGTTAAAACCTACATTTGGTATCAGAGCCATTTTAGGCTTCAAGGGGACGCCTTTGTTGCTGAGGGGTTTTGTTTGGGCCTGTCGTATACCCTATTCAGTGGGAGATCTGCGAGATTGATTTTGGTGGTGAAAGAAGATGGCGAGCAACGGAAAGATAGAGATTGAGAAGTTCAATGGTCAGAGTTTTTGAGTTGTGGAAACTCAAGATGGAGGATCTGTTGGTGGATAAAGATCAGTGGATCGCGGTAGATCCGGGTACTAAACCAACGGGAGGGACCGATGAAGAATGGAAGAAGTTGGATCGGAAGGCAAAGAGCACAATACGATTGTGTGTCTCAGATTCAGTATTGTTGAATGTATCAGGGGAAGCTACATCGAAGGCTTTATGGGACAAGTTAGGGACTTTGTACCAATCTAAGTCTCTGGTGAATAAACTGTTCCTGCGGAAAAAGCTGTATAACCTGAGGATGGAAGATGGAGACTCGGTGACAGAGCATCTGAATGCATTTAATACTGTGGTAAGTCAGTTATTATCTGTTGATATTAAAATTTCAGATGAAGATAAGTGCATCAGTTTGTTGTGTTCTCTACCAGATTCGTGGGATAGTCTGGTTATTGCAATAGGTAGCAATGCAACTGCTTTGCAGTTTGATGAAATAGTCTCAGCCTTGCTGACGGAGGAGATGAGACGGAAAAATATGGACAACCAGAATGGTGATGCCTTGTCTGTACGAGGAGGGTCCCAGAACAGAAACAAAAATAAGTCATCGAGTGGGAGATCTAAATCTAGAGGGAGATCTAAATCTCTAGGAAAACCTACAAAGGTGGTGTGCTGGAAATGCGGAAAGGAAGGGCACTTCAGAAGGGAGTGTAAATCTAAAGCTCCTGATAAAGGAAAGGGATCTGATGATGCTCCTTCTACAGAGGTGAAAACAACCTCAGTGGAAGGTGGAGATGTGTACTTGCTTCTTCAAGTACACATGTAGATCATGAGGCATGGTTGATTGACTCAGGTGCATCCTTTCACTTCACTCCCCATAGAGAGTGGTTCTGTGAGTATGAGAAATATGATGGTGGTGATGTCTTTTTGGATGATGACAGGAAGGCTAGAATCATTGGTCACGGAAAAGTAAAGTTGAAGTTACAAGGTGGAAGGGTTATAACACTTCCTGGTGTTCTACATATTCCTGCATTGGCCATAAATCTGATTTCTGTTAGCAAGCTGGATGATGCAGGTGTAAAAAAAATGTTTGAGAAGGATACCTGCAAGATGGTTCGGGGAGCACTGGTATTGATGCGGGGAGTTCAGACTGGAACTCTGTAAAAGCTGCAAGGTAGCACTGTTATTGATGGGTGCAATAGTTATGTGGTTCCTGAAAGTGGAGCATAAAATCTAGTGGTCTTTGGAGGGAAGACCATGCTGTGGCATCAAAGGCTTGGACATATTGGAGAAAAGGGCCTTGGGATATTTCATGGTAAAGGTATGGTAGAAGGTATGAGTAAAAGCTCTCTGGATTTTGATTTCTGTGAAAATTGTGTATATGGGAAGCAGAATCAGGTGACTTCCCCCTCTGGTAGCAAGAGGGAAAAACAGATATTAGAACTTGTGCACAATGATGTGTTTGGACCTGTGAAGGTTCCATCACTGGGTAAGTCTGTGTACTATGTATCATTTATAGATGACCTCTCAAGGAATACATGGATATATTTCCTTAAGAAGAAATATGAATTCTTTGACAGGTTTAAAGAATTTAAGGCTCTGGTGGAAAACCAGACAGAGAAGAAGATAAAGGTGCTGAGGACAGATAACGGTGGAGAGTTTTGTAGTAAGGAATTTGAAGAATTTTGTAAAAGTGTGGTATAGCACGACAGAAGACTAGTCCATATACACCTTAGTAAAATGGAGTTGCAGAAAGAATGAATAAGACATTGATGGAAGGGCAAGAAGCATGCTTAGTGGTGCTAGGTTAGGGCAGGAATTCTCAGCAGAGGTAGTGGATACTGCATGTTACCTGGTCAACAGGTCACCTTCATCAGCGTTGGAGGATAATACTCCACAAGAGATATGGACTGGTAAGAAACCCTCTCTTTCACATCTCAGGGTATTTGGATGTGATGCATATGTACATGTTCCGAACAAGAAATGAACCAAGTTGGATAGTAAATTTGAAAAGTGCATCTTTATTGGGTATAAGGATGGTTTAAAGGGTTATAAGCTTTGGAACCCAGTCACAAGAAGGTTGTGTACAGTTGAGATGTGGTGTTCAGAGAGGTGAAAGATGTTATTAAACATGAAGTCTAATGAAAGGAACCTGTGAAGATAGAGTTTGAGCTAAAGGAGGAAGAATCAGACTCTGTAGCAGAGGAGGAATCAGAAGATGAAGAGCCAAAAACTCTGGCTGTGAGAAGATTAGCTCGAGAAAGAAGGCAGCCAGAAAGGTATAGTCCATCTGCTTTCTGTTCAGACTTTGCTTTGTCTGTTACTGATGATGATCCCAGAACTGTGAAGGAAGCAGTGGATTCAGAGGATGGAAAACTCTGGAAAGAGGCCATGGTTGATGAAATGGCATCTTTGCACAAAAATGAGGCTTGGGATCTAGTGGAGTTCCCGGCTGGAAGGAAACCCATTGGCAGCAAATGGGTGTTCAAGAAGAAGACAAATGCAGAAGGGAAGGTGGAGAAATACAAAGCTCGGTTGGTAGCAAAAGGTTATTCCCAGGTGCCGGGAATTGATTTTGGTGATATTTTTTCTCCTGTTGCCAAGGTAACTTCTATTAGATTACTTTTATCTGTTGCTGCTGCTTTTGATTTTGAGGTAGAACAGATGGATGTGAAGACAAAATTTCTTCACGGGGATTTGGAAGAGGAAATCTACATGAAGCAACCTGAAGGCTTTGCGGTGAAGGGTAAGAAAGAACTGGTATGCAAGTTAAAGAAGTCTCTGTATGGGTTAAAACAGTCACCAAGGATGAGGTATCAGAAATTTGATACATTTATACGGGGACTTGGCTTCACCAGAAGCAAAGCAGATCACTGTGTGTATTTTAAATTAATTGGTGACCGTGTTATTTTATCTGGTCTTGTATGTGGATGATATGTTGCTGGTTGGAAATGACAAAGAAATTATCCAGGATTTGAAGACCCAATTGTCCTCCAAATTCGACATGAAAGATCTCGGTGCTGCAAACTATATTTTGGCATGGAAATTAAAGGAGATCGGGCAAAGAGGAAGCTCTGGTTAAACCAGAGGAAGTATGTCGAGACAATATTGCAGAGGTTTAATATGCAGGATAGTAAACCGGTGAAGGTTCCTATTCCTGTAGGTGTGAGGTTATCTGCTGAACAGTGTCCCAAGACACAAGAAGAGGAAGAGGACATGTCTCGTGTTCCATATGCAAGTGCAGTCAGTAGCTTGATGTATGCAATGGTCTGTACTAGACCAGACATTGCATATGCAGTGGGAGTATTGAGCTGGTTTATGTCAAAACCAGGGAAGGAGCACTAGACAATAGTGAAGCGGGTTTTCAGGTATTTGCGTGGCACTAGTGATTATGTTTTGTGCTACCAAGGAAGATTAGGATTGGACAAAGTGTTGGATATTCATGGCTTTGTTGATGCAGACTGGGCCGGAGATCTAGATCAGAGAAGATCTACAAGTGGGTATGTGTTTAACCTATTTGGAGGTGCAGTCAGTTGGATGAGTAAGAAACAATCTGTAGAGGCACTATCAACTACAGAGGCAGAATACATGGCAGCCACTCATGCAAGCAAGGAAGCAGTTTGGTTGCAGAGATTGTGTTCAAGTATGGGGTTAGTACAGGGAGCTATAAGGATAGACTGTGACAGCCAAAGTGCAATTTTCTTGGCAAAGAACCCTGCATATCATTCAAAGACAAAGCACATTGATTTTCAGTATCACTTTGTGAGGGATATGATAGAAGACAAAAAGGTGTTGTTAGTAATGGTGGACACTTTGAAGAACACTACAGATGCATTGACAAAATCTGTGAGCTCTGAGAAGCTCTCTTGGTGTAGAGAGACAATCGGCATTTTAGGGCTGGGAAAATGACTAAGCTCTCTTGTGGCCCCCTGTGGAAAGAAAACAACAAGTGGGAGATTGTTGGGTTGTGTTATATTCTTTCCACATAGTTAACAGGGGGTTTGAAGGGCATCTGTAACCCCACTTTATGGGGTTCGGGGCAGCGCCGCAGAAAATTTTAGTTTTGGACCCTATGTTAGGTTGGGCGGACCCACCTATGGTTTTGTGCATGACTTTCGCACATGTTTTTTGGACCCAATGGTTTTCGGCGCATGGTATTGGACACGATGGTTTTCGGTCCATGGTATTGGATGCTTCGGCATGTATAAATATGTACTGTAATATTGAAAGGAATATAATGAAAAATCGAGCTGGTAGTCCCAGTTTTGGGATCCAGGGGAAAATCTCTGTTTATATGTGTTTTATGTGTTATGCTCTCGCATTGTTTATTTTTTGTGTTTTAGAATTCGTATGTAGGTAATTTCTGTACAGGGTTAAAACCTACATTGCATATAAGTCAAAGGATAAATTTCTTTTTAATAGCAGAAACAAATTCATTCCAAGTTGAACTTATTTTACCATGTTTTTGGAGACCTGCTTGTGTCTTGCCTTTCCACCATACAAGTGTGGTTCCTCCAAGTTGAAGGCTAGCAAGCTGCATCTTCTTCCTTTCTGAATCAACTTTCTACACCCTGCAATATACATCAATTTGTCTTATCCAATTATCAAGCTTTCCAACATTAAGTTCTCCATCATAAATTGGCAAATCAAATTTTACATCTAATTTGATCAAAGATTATTTCTTCTTTTTCTTTTTAGAATAACTAGTCTTATGAGAAGAAGACGATGATGATGACAATAATGGTGATAATGGAGGAGATGGTGGAAGAAGCATTCCTCCTTTTCCTTTGTCTTCTTTATCTAGAGGAACAAAAATAAAAGGTTCCTCTACTCCTTTTTCTGGTTTAGGTGATGAAATGCCTTCACCTTTGCCCTTTTTAAACTCATTATACATCTCTTCCACCATTGCACGTATCGTCATGAAACTATCCAAGAATTGGGATTCTGACCCAAGTGGAGTTTCATCTGCCATCCTTCTTTGTGAAAAGACCCTTCCAATCTCTGGATTCATCTCAACAAGTTCACCTTCACCTCGTTCGAGCGTCAACCTAGTATGCATTCAAATCTCCACACAAACTTGCTAAACCTTGAAAACCTTGAGCTCTGATACCACTTGATTCGTTATTGAAAAAGGTATTATAGATTATGTGTGAAGTTTCCTACGTTACTTAGTGCAACGGATCGAAAAGATTGCAAATAAAATAAACACATAAATAACTTGAAAAACACATTCAAACATATCGACACAACCAAATTTAATAAAGGAGTTCACAAGACTTCCTGGCTATGTCTCCTGCTCCTTTCGCTTCCAATGCTGACCTCTTTATTATGTCTTCAAATTTCTGTTATAGGTATGAACTCAAAAACATAGTCTCAAATACAAAAATGGAACTCACCTCTGTGTTCAGCTCGATTTTTGAGTCAAAACGAGTATAAACTCGATTTTATTTAGTCACTATGACCTCCAAACCCCCTGGAATGGTCCAAAACCACACTAGTCAACTCTTTCCATGATATGGTATTGATATACCATGTATAGTTACAAACTGCGGTGAACATGGAATAATACAATAAAATTAAAATCAAAGGATAAACCAAAGGACCAGTGGGCGTGGGGTTGAACTCGACTGTCTGGCCTTTTCTTGGCGCAGATCCTGATACCAAGCAATCCAATGGTTATCGCATTCCTGTGTGATCTAACAGCTTGGCTGATCTCCACTGTTGATTCATGCTGCTCAATCCTACGACTATCACACAATCTCATGCTTCCACTAGCCCGACAATTAAGATTCTGAAAGCACGCGAGAAAATTTGTTTTGGTGTGCTACGTGTCGACCGCTGAGTAGAATCGCGTGAATTTTTGAAAAACCATTTCCAACCTTTAAGGCACATGATATGTCACTTACCGCTTTCCTACCAAAACTCAAAGAATTTTAACTTCTTTGAATAACCATATCACGTTTGTTTAGCATGTTATCTCGCTTTCATATCTTGACGCGATATGTGTCGATCTCCTCTAATGGGGCAATCTCCGCTCTCGTTTGTTGATCAGACTGATCCAATCACTTGTTGTATGAACCAATCACAAATTTCCACATTACCTTCTGCACTGACATCATCCAAAACCTGTGACTCATTCACGGGTTGCCACGTGTCCTGCTAACATAGGCATTGACCATCGACCTAAATCTTTGATTGGCTCTAATTTCTACATCCGAACTCAGATTTACATGTTGTTTGCACTGTTGGATTCATATTAACGAGCACGTCAACATGAGCCCACTTTCACCTGTATTTGAATACTTTGATATGGAGGAAACATTGAATCCATTTTAGATCAATGACTTAATTTTATCAACTATAATATAATAAGTCCATGAGGTAATGAACATGAGAATTAATCACAAAGACAAATTGATATACATTATAATAGAACTTGGCAGCAATATCAACGACTTGGTCCACCCAATCCTCCACACACTGCCCAAAAGGGTTCACTATAATTTATTCCTTTACTTTTAATGCACACCTTGTCCTCAAGTTCGCATAGGGTACCAAACTAAGCCTTACTAAATTAGATGTTCTCTATGTTTCCACCACAAACTCTTCATCCCATTCTTAAAATAATGATTTCAAGGCAATGAATACAGATTTTAAATTCTAAAATAATAAGAAAGCTACATTTAAACTAAGCGAGAGGACTAGAAAGAAAAGTCACATTTCCAAAATTTATTTTCATTGAAATTCATAATCAAATTGTTTGAAATTTGTAAATTTTAGTTATAAAAATAAATAAACAATCTTATGGTATTATATTTAGGCAAATTATTTCTTTGAAATATATTATTTCATTCACATTTATAAACATTAAATGAGTACAGTAAAAAGGTCTTATTACAATTTAAAATATACAATTTCATTTAATACCTAATTGAAATTTAATGTTAAATATGTCATTTTATTGTAAACATTAATTTTTTTATATGCCTTTGGAGTCTTTTTATTTATACATCTAATATTTTCATTTTTATATATACAATATTTCCAAACAAAATCATTTTTTTTGACTTATTATAATTATTATTACTACTAATCAATATAATCTCCATTTATTGTCTCGTAAATAAAAAAATAGTTGAAAATTTTAAAACCATATGTTAAAGTTATTTGACATTGGCATTGTCTAGCGAGGCCACAAATTGGCTCGAAAAGTTATTTTCACCGGAAACCAACAAATTTTTTTTTTTTTTTTCTCAAAAAAACTGATCATAGGAGTGTTTGAATTGTTTTTTGATGGTGGAATATGAGTGTTTGAATTGCTTTTTTAATGGTAGAAATGGATTCAACACCATCAAAAACCCACTAGGTACCCAAAATCTTGAAGTTTGACACCGGTAACCCAAATTTCAGAAATTTCTGCCAGATTTTGTAAAACATCATGCTGAAATTTCCACCATTTTTTGGGTGAATTTGTGACCTCAATAGACTACTTTTTTGACATTTGGGTATTGTCCAAATAAAAAAAATTCAAGCCATGACTTACTGTTATCCCATTTAGACATTGTAGATTTAATCTAAATTGTCAAATTCACATGCTTTTGGGCCATCTTAATAATTCCTGTATCGCTCAAGTTATTATCAGTTGGTTATCATCATGGAGACAATATTTTTAGTTAAATTTAGCTATATTTAAACTAAGTGACACATAATCGCTACTGAGTAACCCTTGTTTATTATATATTTTTAATGCATAAATAAATTTAACACACTAAAAATATTATATAAATTACATAGCTCAAATTTACTATTCTAAAAAAACATTTATCAATTTACTATTTAAAAAAAATATTTATTAATTCAATACACTAAAGAAATAAAGAAAGAAAGAAAATTATTTCAACGTCCACGAGGCTAAAGATAGCCTATGGGACATATTGCTTCTTCATTTGGTTGATGTATTTGACCCTTTTAATGTTAAGCCTCACAATAAACACTCTGAGCTTCTTGAAAAACCCTTCACTAAATAGATTATCCCAAGAGCTAGTTGGTAGAATATATGCATAACTTTCCTTCTTGTCTCTGAATGCGTCACATTCTAAAATGAAGTGTTTTTCTATTTCCACTTTTCTGAAAGAACAAAAAATACAAATTCTTTCCTCCCACACTTCTTTTGGCCTTTTCCAACGACCTATTTCACAATGGAGTTGATGAGAATTAGTCATTAACTGAGCAATAATAATTTTGATTTTCCAAGAAATATTGGCCTCTATGTACGCTTTTTGTCGATGATTATGGGTGGGATTAAACACTTCTATATAGTATTTTTTTCTTTCTACCTAGCTCCTTATCCCAAGTACGCTTATGGAACTTTTCCATAACAAAATATTTTTAAAAAGTAATGTATTATGCCCCCCAAAAACAAAACCATTTTGAAAGAATTATGTATTCAAACCAACTACCATTTTAAGTCTCTTAAATACATTATAAGGAAAATAAAAGCTTGAACTAAATTATAATACTATGTACAATAAATCCTGAGTCATGGATCCGAATTAAAGCAACTGAGTCATGTATGCACATGCCAAATTAAATCTTACATCAATATGTTCCTCATATATATACATGTGAGCATTCACACGCCATAAACATCAAGTATGCCCAAACAAAAATTAGATTGCATGCTGCAACCTACAACTCATAGCCAATGCGATGGCAACCTAATCCTTTTCTGGATGTCGTCCAGTCCAGGAGGGAAAAATATTCTAAACCCTGTAATGCATGAATTCGTTAATTTCCATAATCTCCATACAATTGGAAACAACATTTTCTCGAACTACTCCATATAGATATTGAGGCATATAAAAAGGTTGCAGTCTAAGTAGATTGTTTTTTCGCCCTAAAAAAATGCAAATTATGTTAATATTTTGATAAAATCTAGTAGGGATTTTTGTAAATCTAGGTTACAACTATTAAACTTCAAGATTTTGTGTACCCAGGAGGTTTTTAATGGTACTGGATCCATTTCCACCATCAAAAACATGATTCAAACACTGCTACTGCAAGATTTCTTGAATTTTTTTTGCTTGGATTTCGACCACTTTTGACCATCTGGGCAATTCTTCAGCCTCTGCAGAGAATGCCTATAAAAGGGGTATTCAATAAAAATATATGTTATTTTATAATAAGGAGGTAGAGAGAGGGGGTTCAACAAAAATATTTTGGGAGGTTTTTATCAATATCTAGTTAGATTAGGGGTATTATTCAAAATTTTCATGAACACAAGTGCTATGACATAGTTTAACTAAGTGGAGACCCATGGGTTTAAACTATCTAGGATTTTGTATTAAACCAATTTATGATGACATTAATGATTCAAATTGCCTTATATTGGAAGTGAAGAAAATAATTTAAAAATGGTATAACATATGGTTATGTCATGAAGTAGGTTGGTATTGACAACATATGTGATTGTAACTCCTATTTAGGAGATGTCACTTATTCATTCCAAAATTTGTTATTGAGACAATAAGGAAGATGAGTGTTAGGTTTTATGGTCAAGGGATAATGAGAAGATAGGTATAAATTTGGACACATGGAAGAAATTATGCTTCCAAATGAGTTAGATGAATGGGATATAAAAGACACTTATTTATTTGCTATTATTATTTTTTAAAGTTCAGCATTAGTGAGGCTACATCATGGTCATGTCGAAGAATAACACTAGAATAGGGCAGGGCATTGAACTAATGATTTAACATCTAGGAGTGTCTTAACAACACACCCAATCATCGTCTCTCCATGACCCTCTCTATGGACATAAAAGACATCAATTTATTTACTAAATCTTTTGTGATAAATTGTGTGTAGAGGCACATACCTAGGAATGGTCTGATGTGTGGTTAAGGATTGCATTAGAAGGCCCTTGATGTTTCATCTTAATGTATCAATAATATAGAAAGTAGTTTTAGCATCCTCCTTGATCACTAAATGGTTTGTGTGGAAGGTGGGAAAATATAACAAGATTAAATTGGGAGAAGACTAATAGGTTGGATATAATGCAAATCATATAGTGTTTAAGAGCTTAATCCAAGGTCAAAGAGATAAAAGTTTGTTTAAGCTATGTCAGGAGGTGTAATGCTTTCATTAATGTGGAGACAATAATAAAAATCTATTAGTAAAAATAATATTGTTGATGGTGAAATCGTAGAGTGAGAAACTTACTTAGCAAGCCTTCATATAAGTAATCCCATGAATAGTTGCCACCCTTCTATAATTGTTTGATAATGGAAAAATAAAATTTAAAACTCTTTTTAATATAAAACAATCAAAACATACATTTATATTGAGATTTTTCAATATATAGTAAAAGTGACATTTTTATTTATAATAAAAAACAAAAGATAAAAACGAAAGCAAGCAAATAAAAACTATTTCATATATTAACTTATATACATCATACATACATACATATATATAATAATATTATATATATATATATATATAATATATATATATATATTCCTGAATTCAGGCTTCTGTAATCCATATTACATTAAGAAGAGTCTTTTTAGTAGAAATCACATAGGAGAAAAATTTTCCGACACTTTTCAAACTAGCTAGCGTGGTTCATCATCAGCACCAGATGAAGATGCAGATCATGGCACAAGCTTAACTCTTCTTTTTGTGTGCATAATTTTCTTTTTATATTAAACGGAAGAAAATTACCTTCATCGAGAGAAAACATTTGCAAAGTCAACTATGATTTTGTTTTTTTTTTTTTTTTAACTATAAATTTCTTGTGAAGGAATAACTAATAATAATAGATAATTACAATGGAACTCATAAATATAGAGCGTAAATCAAATCAGAAGAATGTAATGGTTAAAGGTTCGATTTTTTTTTTTAACTTTAAAATTAGATATTTTAGGTGTTAAACTCTTGATTAAGAGTTGGTGTTGACTTAAACTCTCAATGCAGATATTGTATAATCTCTTTTATGAGAGTTTGATTTCATCATTCATGCATCTTCAATAGAAAAGGTGACACTTGCCCATTAAAGGTGCGCAGGATGATTTAATTTGGTTGAAGAACCAAACATTTATTCACCAAATTAGGATATAAGGAGTGTGAAACTATAAGATTCTTTCACAACCCTTAGCAAATTCTCTTCAATGAATTTGTAAAACCTTAGAATTCAATATAGTAAATGGTCTTCAATGAATCTGTAAAATCTTAGAATTCACTAACTACCCATCCAAACTGGGGCTTTTGTCCTTTTTGAAAGAGTAAAGGACCTTTTGAAGCTCATCTTCAAAAACTTCCTCTGTTAACCATTAGTATTATTTTCCTCAATTACAATGCACCATTAGTATTATCTTCCTCAATTACAAAGAAAGGAAAACAAGATGTCATATTTACTACCTATAGTTGCTTTGCCCTCGCTCATAAATTTCATTGAAATGTTCCACTCTTGATTGGACCAACTCTTCAAAACTTGACATCATTGAGCTACACATGTAATGATTTCCAAAAAATTAGTTGCATTTGTCCTATTATCTAAAACTAGTAAAATCATTTATATTTACATCCTTTTGAAAAAGCCATAAATCTTTGCTCCTAAGTCCCCAGGTTTCCTCGTTGTCAAGCAATATTTTCCTTTTTCCTTTATCCAACTACTTTATCTTATTTTAAAAACCTTCATGATGATAACCAAAAAACTCATGAAGATACATTTCTAGCTTTACTTCAACAACAATGATTTCCTTCTCATCTTTCACATTGTTTATCATGGGCCTAAGACACAATTATTTGCTTGAACTTTTCTAGATTGCTGTCAAAATATAAAGCTACAAAATTTCGAAGAGAACCATCAAAAGGGACCCACTTTTTATTAATCAAAGTGATAGAATATTCCCTCTCCAACTAGCTGTAATTGAACTTGAAACGACTAGGATTCGTCCTACCAACCAAGGCCAATTCTAATAGAACATCGAAGTGACCTTACTTATCATTAGAAGCAACCGATTGTCTAATGCGTTCCTAATCATCTATCATTGAATTCGAGATAGTAAACCTATCAATTATTTTTGCAATTCTCTTCACCCCCATGATTTTATTTCTCTAGGTTGGCCTTAGTTTTATAGGTTCTATATCATACAACCCTACTTCTTCAAGCCTCCTTATGAGAAAATTAGAAATATTTACTATCAACCTAAGCCACTTCACCCCAAATTTCATATCTTGCCAAGGAAAAGCTTAAGTTCCCTCTTATAGTTACATGTTATTACTTAGTATCTATATCACTCCTACTTAAGATGACAATTATGTTAGTATTGAATGTGCTGATTACCAATTAGTGGTTCTTGAGTTGAATATATTTGAAACGGTAGACAAGAATGAAAACCAATATCACATAAGTAATTCACAACCGAGTATTGGGAACTATACTTTTATCTCACAATTCACCATTAAATATCTATTTTGTGATGATAATGACATTAATCTAGTTTCTTCCTTGATGGAATCACTAGGGTCCTTTATCTTAAATAAAAGAATACCTTTTTGATATTTTCCTACAATAAGAAATAAATAACACTATAGAAAAATGCATTAGAGCCATATTCATAACACCAAGATGTTAAATTTTGTAGCTATGGTCGGTCCTCATAATTAATATTTTTTGCCCTTGAATTATATAGGACATGTTCTTCATGTCATTTTATTTTAGCCCTTGAAAATATATTGTGTAAGACATATTCTTCATGTTGACTTTAAAATTTTGAATTTCAAATATTAATTTTTTTCGCTCCAAAATATAAAGTCGTCCCTCCAATAAGTCAAGTTGGTTTTCCCCTATGGTTACACCCATTCTACTGCTTAGGCAAGTACAAGTAAAGGATTTGATCTCCTCCAAAAGGAAACTCGATCTTCTTCAACATAGAGAGAATTCAAATCATTTGAGGTAGTACTTTGGACAAACCTAAGGCAAAATATTGGATAGGTCCAAGGAAAGACAAAGGGGCATATCTAATGTAGAAATATGAGGTGGAAAACAAAGGTCTTAGACTTATCTAAAGGGAAGTTTGACTAGGTGTGACCAAGGTTGTGTTTGAATTTATGTTGACTTGATGTATCTCTGTTGAACTTAATGATTTCTCTAAGAAAAGGTTGTTGGGTTTTTCCCCCATGTGGATTTTCCAAGGGTAAAGTGTTATGCCTCTTGTTTGGTTGTCTCTTAATGATCCTACTGGCATTTTGTTGATATCCTGCGTAATTAGTTTATAATGAAAAATAAATACAAGAAAATATTAATCTAAGAAATTATAAGAAGTAATTATCATCTTAGGAGATCCTTGAAAAATCAACATGGTTTCAAAGCATTGGATAAAAGAGAAACCTTAATAAGCCAACATGTTATGAAGGAAAAATCTCCATGTTAAAGAAGTATGCCAAGTTATCTATCCTAGTCTGGACCACAAGAAGTTCTAGTCTGAATCTTTATAGAGGGGTCAAAGCCCTAGTTTAAGGTCAAAGTCCTATTTATGTTATTAATGGAAGAAAGGACTGTGATCCTTTCTTGCATCTATAAGAGGATTGAAGTCTTCAACCTAAGTTGTAAGCAAGCTGAAAGGCCTTAGTTTGTTCAATACATTGAAGGATCCTTAGAAATTTTTTCAGTAGGCCGAGAAGGCCTCATAATCTATCATAGAGGGCTAAGTCTAATCAAAATATAATTACAGTGGATAATATATGCTTTGTCTAGGTCGAGATAAGAAGGAAATCACACTGAAATTGTCTGAAAAGAGCAAAATTGAAGAGTAGCCTTGAAAAGGTAAGAGGAGCCACTTAAACCTAGTTCCCTTGCTAGATAAGAAATACAATTCATTACAAAATTACAAAAATTTGACATAAGGGTCGCAAAAGTCTGGAAAATTAGAAAGGCTGAAAATTTGATTACAGGAAGGTCAATATTATCTAAGGTTAGGCCTCGGTCCAAAGAGCCTCAGAAGTCCTTAGTTTGAAGTCCCTCAAGACAATATTAGCTAAGGTTAGAAGTACGAAATCCCTCAGAGCCTGAATATGGGCTTGGTATTTTTAGATTGATGAATCAAGGTTGATCCTATATTATTTGTTTCTAACGGAAGAAAAAGGAATCATGTTATAAGGAGAGCTTCAGCGTAAATCACATAAGAAAGATTTCTGCCAACGCGTTTCGAACCAACCAATGTGGTTCATCGTCAAGACAAGTTGAAAATACAGATCTAGCTCAGCGATTTAAATAGTCCAAGCAGAGACTCCAACGGCTAAAACACTCTAACGGCTACTTTATCATCCAAAACCCTAGTCAAACGTCCTCTAATTAATTTAAAATATTTTTATATTCAGAGTTAGGTTAATCTGGTAGAAATACTTTATTTATTTAATTTTAAATAATACCACATTATACGTAAAAATATGTACAAATATTTATTTAATTAATTTATTAAATCTAACCTAAATATATATGTATATTCTAAAATATTAATTATTGTACCTAATCTTCTAAATGCCCTATTTGCTATTATTGTTACCCTAATTGAATTAATCTTGTTTATAATTAATTTATAATACATTTTATTGGGTCAATTAAAATTAAAATATTAATATATAATAATGCATTATATATAAGTTAATTATTACGATTATATGTGTAAAATAATAATATATATGATATTTACTATGAAATTAATTAGTTAACTAATTTATATTAATATATATATGTCTTAAAAATAAGAGGGTTATATGTCTTAAATTAATTATAAACAAGATTTAATTCAATAGGGTAACAATAATAGCAAATAGGGCATTTAGAAGATTAGGTACATAATTAATATTTTAGAATATACATATATATTTAGGTTAGATTTAATAAATTAATTAAATAAATATTTGTACATATTTTTACGTATAATGTGGTATTATTTAAAATTAAATAAATAAAGTATTTCTACTAGATTAACCTAACTCTGAATATAAAAATATTTTAAATTAATTAGAGGACGTTTGACTAGGGTTTTGGATGATAAAGTAGCCGTTAGAGTGTTTTAGCCGTTGGAGTCTCTGCTTGGACTATTTAAATCGCTGAGCTAGATCTATATTTTCAACTTGTCCTGACGATGAACCACATTGGTTGGTTCGAAACGCGTTGGCAGAAATCTTTCTTATGTGATTTACGCTGAAGCTCTCCTTATAACTATGACAAATCACAGAAGTCTCAATTCTACAAAGGAATCATGTGTTAGAGGGAGCAACTATGATAGAAAGAATTTCTTTTGTAATAGAGGGAGAAATCAAGGAGCCTTTTTTTAGCTTTAGAGGGAGTTGACATTTAAGTTTGAGATGATACACTGTCATTAATGTTTCCAATCTAGGTTGCTAATATGGTATAGTAACTAGAAAGAAACAACTATAAAGGGAGTAACCATGATTTCCACAACAAATGTTTTTTTTAGAAAGAACACCCAATTAGGGTAACCATAAAGTAGTTGATCAACTTATGGTTGAGCCAAGGCATTAAGTTCAACACGTGTTCAAGTACCAACATGATACAGTTGGTTATGGCACTTCTAATTATGATTTGAGATATGTCTCAAATAATGAAGTATAACTGTAAGGATTCACAAATTTAGATTGGGACGAGAGTACATAAGACAAAAAGAGTTCATCAAGATATTGCTTTAGTTTGGGCTCCGTTATGATTTCTTGGATGAGCAGGAAACAAACATCTGTCGCACTCTATATTGCAAAGGTCGAGTATATTGCAATTGGTTGGAAAGTTTAGAAGAAATAGAGCTTCAGAGGCTACTTGCAGGATTGTCTTGATCAAGTGCAGGCGATAACCAAGATGACAGGTCAAAGCACAATGAGATTTAGTACTGAGACATGGTACAAAGGGAAGAAGTGTCTCTTCAGTACTATTACTGACAAAGCCTCTTTCCCAGGATAAAGTCTATATACTTCGAGGATAAGCTTGGAGTGATTGAGCATGTCTCTCTCAACAAGAGGGAGTGATGAAATTGCATCATCTAGGACAATCATTCTCCCTAGGTCACGTTGAATAGGATAAGGGAAAATGCTCTAGAATGACAACATTAGGGACAAACATTCTTCCTGTATCAACTATGTTAACCAAATTAGGGAGAATGGTCCAACATAGGAAAATCATTCTTCATGTGTTAATTATATTGACCAGATTAGGAAGAATGGTCGTAGAGGCCCAAGATGACTTAGTTGAGTCGGTGCCTTTCAACATGAGGCTCAGATTACTCTCCAGCTAGGTAGAGTGAGCTCATTCAACATCATCGTTTAGAGTAAGGCCTTTGGATTTGAGACTAGATTACTCAAATGGATAAAGTGTGTCCTTAGGCTTTCACCATGGGAAAAACAGAGTATTTAGCCTTTATTGTATTAAAATCATGTAAATTTTATTTTCTTCATTGCAAATTCCTTTATCTGCACCCTGGTTTATTTCCTTAGCCTAAAGAGGCTCCAACACCTGCAAAAACAAGCAAAGTTCAGCTCATTTAGTTCATCAACAAAGCCAAAAGGTGAAAAAGTCCAAAAAAAACAGAGTTTGAAATCAAGTCATTTTGAAAACATTGTAAAAGTGGGTTTCATGAGCCAAAATCTTAAAAGCTCTTGGTCTATAAGCTATTCCTTCATGTCATAAGCTCATTTGCAAAAGAGAAGCAAGATAGAGCAAATTTGATGAGCAAGTGAGAAATTGGGTGAATTTGGACGAAAATCGGCCAGTACGGTGCACTGAGCAGGAGACGCGGTGCACTGGGCGTGAATACGCAGTGTTATTTTGCACAGGCGCAGTGCACTGGGGAGGCGCGACACATTGGGTATGCTGCACGGCGCATACAGCTAAAGGCCCGAAACTGCTAAAAATTGCTCCAAATTCGCAATAACTTGCACGGATTTGCGAGGTAGAGTCTTCATCTTTGTGTTTCATCCAAGTTTGTGCTAGGGTATGGTGGTTGATGGATGGTAATGGTTAAAACAAAAGCATCAAACCCTACCTTTTAAAATACCTCAAGGAAACTTGCTGCTAGGGTTTCAAATCATTGTTTTGTCACCAAGCTCCTTCCCGCATCTCATTTGGCTTTTGATTTCATCATTCCCTAAGTTTGCCTATCCCCCTAAGTTCATTAACTCCCCTGCCCCAAATCCCCTTTCCCAAATTTCCTAATGTAAAATACCCAAACCCTAAACCTATACAAAAACTCCTAACCCTATACAAAATTCCCATAACATCCCATACTTCCCTAACTAAATCTACCCAACATTCCCAAATTTCCCACTAGTTTTCCCCTCTCCTAACAGTCCCTTGTTTCACTATTTTCCCCTTGGTGACAGAGGTCAAGCATATCACCAAAAGGCAATCCAACATAGTTTTCATACATTAGCACCTGTTTCTTCAAGCCAATTTGTCTATCAACAGTTAGGGAATCCGATCATTCATCTGATTATGAAGTGGAGACCCAAAGTGACTCACCCATGGAGGAACATGCACCCCGAAGGCCTCATAGAGGTGGCAGACATATCAGAGAAGAACCAATCACCCTTACTGAATTACAGGCCTGCCCTCTTGCCATCTCTTGTTTCCAGCGTCAGTCATGTTACGAATTTTGTGAGAAGGTTGCTAGAGTTCAGTTTCATCATGAGTTGGCCCGCTTGTTTGTACTGCATTTACATGGTGATCAGGCCACTTTAGCTGGTGTCACCTTCACACTTACACCAGAATCCATCTCAATAGCAACCGGCATACCTAACATTGGAGAGCCATAGAACAAGAGGCAGAAAATTGACCGGCAGCACTATGAACCATACATCAAGCCTGGCTTTTTGAGATAGCTCAAGAGAGTGTTTCCTTTTCGGTACCTCAAGGATGAATATGCTCCTTTAATGAAATTGATCATGAAGCATTTCACCTATGAGGGCCGGTTCTCCTGCTTGTATGCTTATCACATTAGACTACTGATGCATTTTACCTGGGTACGGATGATGAACATCCCTTACTTCATGGGCCAAAACATAGAGAGGATGACCACCCTTGCGCAGCACAAGACCCCTCAGCAGCATTTCAACAATATTTACAATTTTGATATCATCAAAATTGTGGTGGTTCATGAGCTTGGATTACAGGGTATTACTTGGCATGATTTCATCTCTCGTGAGTTTTTCAGAGCTTCACAAGGACCTTTAGAGGTTGGACATGAGATAGGTGGATCTTCCTATCAGCATGAAGGCCATGAGACTCACACTGCTACTATGCCAGTTTTCATTACTTATCAGAAGGGCACTAGACAGTTATTTGCAGCAGCAAAGCGAGTGTTATCTCCACATGGGGTGGAAGGGGCCTCGCTTCCTACATCGACACCACAGGTACAGGATAAAGGCAAGAGGCCAATGCAGGATGAGGGGTCTTCAGGTGAGCGAGAGACTGACTTCATTCTCATTGAGGATGATGTTACAGATGTGGGCCTGCAAAGTGCAAAACTCAAGGAAATCATCCAAGAGCAGCAGATAGAAATCAAAGCCTTGTCCCTTAACTTGGAGAGGGTTAAGTGGATTATAAAATACTTGGAGCAGAGGAACAAGCAGCTTGAAGGTCAGCAAGCAATCATGGAGTTACAAAACATCCAGGAGAATCGCCAAGTTGCCCAAAGGAGGAGGATTGAATTCACTTCATTAGAGCAAGAGATTAATGATGGTCGGGAGTCTTGGCTTGAAAGAGCCAACATCCACTTGGAGAGACTACTGGACAAGGCCGATAGGGACAAAGCTTTTTTAAGACACGTGACTTTTCACTACATGGCACAGAACAAGGTTTGCAAGGCATGAATAAACAATTTAAAGGCAAAACTAAGGAAGGCATCCAAAAGGCAAAAGAGGAAAAAAGAGCATGATCGACTCCGGATATTGGCCAAGGCATCCTTGGCCCATCATAGCTCTTGATAGAGAAGGTCCAACCCAAATTTCAAGAAATTTGGAGCAATTTTTGCACTAAAAAACAGGTTTTCCTCCCTATGTGTCGCGCCACGTGGCGCGCGCTTTTTCTAGGGAGCTCCAAACTATAAAAAAATTGCATTTCTAGATTTGGCATGAAAAATTATGGCTGCTTGTTCATGGCCAAGAAATTTGGGCAAGTTTTGGGCCCTCAAAGTGGTCAAAAACACTCAAAACATGACCTCACTGCCCTTTTTTTGACACACAGGAAGCAGTCTTGGGAGATTGGATTTTTGGAGGGGCAAACGAACACCAAATCTAGCAATTCCACTTGGGTTGGGAAGTATACAGGCAAGGCTTTCCAATGAGCTATCATGAGCTCAATTTGGACTTCGGGAAGGGCCTAAAAATCAGCTCCACGGTTGTGCTACGCATAGAGAATCAGGTGTGGCGCATAGAGGAAAAATTGCCAGTTTGACCCAGTTTTGCTCTGTTTTTCGTCCAGTTTTGCATAGTTTGACTTTTTTACTTTCCTAATGGAAAATATATGATGTAATTTGATAAAAATTGA